>JANHGL010024740.1:0-88436 GCA_024611195.1 Ceyx melanurus | reverse complement strand
TGAGTTCTCTTAGAAAAACTAGGCAAGACTGGTTCCAATTAGTCCTTTAGTTTTAGCCTAAAGGAGAATATTTTTTGCTACGACGCACCCCCCTTCCCCCCCCCTCCTCAAACCCCCATCCCCGGCTCCCTCGAGGCGCCGCCGGTTGCCGGGGCGATCGGCCTCTTAAAGGGCCCGCCGCCGCCGCCCCTCCGGGTGCGCGTCGCCGCGGTGAGGCCTGGTGCGGGAGGGATGGTCGGGGACGGCGGCGGTGGTGAGAGGGCCAGGGATCCTCGCGGGTGGTCTCCGGCGAGTGATGGCACCTTGTGGTTCTCCCAGCAGGAGCGGGCCCGGGATGGCAGGAGGGGGCCCGGAGTTGGGGGCTCACAGCGTGTGCATGGTGTCGGACTTCTTCTACCCCAACATGGGGGGCGTGGAGAGCCACGTGTACCAGCTGTCGCAGTGCCTCATAGAACGGGGCCACAAGGTGCTGGTGGTCACCCACGCCTACGGCCGTCGGAAGGGCGTCCGCTACCTCACCAACGGGCTGAAAGTTTACTACTTGCCCCTGAAGGTGATGTACAACCAGTCGACGGCGACCACCCTCTTCCACAGCTTGCCCTTGCTCAGGTACATCTTTGTGCGGGAGAGGGTCACCATCGTCCACGCCCACAGCTCCTTCTCCGCCATGGCCCACGACGCCCTGTTCCACGCCAAGAGCATGGGGCTGCGGACGGTGTTCACCGACCACTCGCTCTTTGGCTTTGCGGACGTCAGCTCGGTGCTCACCAACAAACTGCTGACGGTGTCGCTGTGCGATACCAACCACATCATCTGCGTGTCCTACACCAGTAAGGAGAACACGGTGCTGCGAGCGGCTCTGGAACCTCGGATAGTCTCGGTCATCCCCAATGCTGTTGATCCCACCGACTTCACTCCAGACCCGTCGAGGAGGGATGAGAGCACAATAACAATTGTTGTCGTCAGCAGACTTGTTTACAGAAAAGGTAATGAGGGAGAAAATGTAAGTTTATTTTGGTTATTCTTTTCTTTAGCGTGTGGTAAGAAAGGGTTTTGGTGGATACCACTTAGGCTCTGTGGTGTGGAATGGATTGTAAACTGGAGTTGTGTGAGGGTAGCAATTCTGAGCTTTTGGGTCTGTGTGTTCAAGAAGAAATGTCCGTTTCAGTTTGCACGTGTTGGGTTCAGAGGTAGATTTCTTTTAGAATACTGAAATTAAAACTTGAAAGTTCGTAAAATGGAAGATTTGGCTTATTTGGGGATGTGATTGAATTTCTTTACAGAGAGGGTGGTTAGGCATTGGAATGGGCTGCCCAGGGAGGTGGTTGAGTCCCCATCCCTGGAAGTGTTTAAAAACCATGTAGATGTGGTGCTGGGGGACATAGTTTAGGGACCCTGGTAGTGCAGGGTTAATGGTTGGACTTGATGATCTTAAAGGTCTCTTCCAGCCAAATGATTCTGTGATTTAGGCCCTAATCTATATATTCCATTATAAAGATTTTAACTTTTAAAAATATAATCAAGCAACAGCAACATCAGTGAGGTTGGTTTTTGTTTTTCCCATATTTGTCTCCTAATAGATGCCAAGTTGTCTTTTTGTTCAGAATTTTGAGTTTAGGAGTGTAACTGTCTTCCAAAGATTTTCTTCTGTTGGGTAGAGTTCTGGCAGTAGGTTATATCATGACAGTTCTAAAATCGAATACCATAATGGCTTGCCTTAAATTTTCTGCTCATAGGTATAGATTTGCTTAGTGGTATAATTCCTGAGCTCTGTCAGAAATACCCAGAGTTACATTTCTTAGTTGGAGGAGAAGGACCAAAACGAATCATACTGGAAGAAGTCCGGGAAAGATACCAGCTACATGACAGGTTTGTTTTGTGCATGTCTATGACCCTTCAGTGTACTTCAGGGAAAACAAAAAGCAATATTCTTTCTACCTGTCCCACTGCCTCCAAAAATATCCCCAGAACTTAAGGCTGGAGAAGGTAAGAACTTTTGAAAGCAAGGCAGGTAGACCACACACTAACTGAAGACTTCTGGAGATGCACTGTGATCCTGCAAGCTAATTCATAGAAATAGATCCTGTGTGAATCTTCACTCTGGTCTGAGAAAAGCTGACTTGGACATAGATTTATCATATTCCTGTCTGAAACTGTAGTGCTTGGATCACATATTGCCAAGTGGTGTGAGGTGTTAGATGGTTCGTGTCACAGCTGCTTATGAAGATGACTGCTGGTAATTTATTTCATTAATTCAGTAGGGAACAGGGTAGTGCTTATCTGTGTTCTTGTGGTACTTCAAACATGTTCCCTTGTGCTACTGCATTACTAACATACTTGTCCCATGGCATAAGCATTTGTGCATTTCTCTGGGGCTTTCCTGTTCAAAGACAGTTTTATGTGGCAAGGAGCAGGTACTTAATTTTCCCTTTTCTATGCTAACTGTTGCCCATTCTGTACTTCAGTGATTCCTCTGATAAATTTGTTAGTGTAATTCTGATTTTGCCCCTTTTCTGTTCTCCAGTATCTCTTCAGAATAGGTCCTGATCATTGTATCCTAAAACTAAATACTTTTTCCCCCCATCTCAGTCTCTGAGATTGATAAGACCACACATTGAATATTCTGATAATACATCTAAACAAAGAAAGGATGACAACCCTTAATTATTAACTGCATGAAGCCAAGAATTTTTTTCAGTCAAGTCTAGTGTTTCTCTCTTACTTATATTTAAATATTTATTTGCAGGGTACGTCTTCTAGGAGCCTTGGAACACCAGGATGTTAGAAATGTTTTAGTCCAAGGACACATTTTTCTCAACACTTCCCTCACTGAGGCCTTTTGTATGGCAATTGTGGAAGCAGCAAGCTGTGGTTTACAGGTAAAACAAAACCAAACCACCAAAACCCCCTATCTCAACTATCTAGAATGCATATATCCATTTTAAACAAATTAGTGATTAAATAATATGTATTCTTTTACAGAGTTTGGGGTAGTTGGGGTAGTTGAAAGTTTTATTTGGACACTACTTCTAGGAAGAGCTGCAGAAGAATATCTCATGAGCATGGGTGACTAGTCAAGTTTCCTGAATCAGCAGATTAAACCATTACACTAGAACTGCTTTCTTTCTGCAACAAGAACTGACACTTGTTTTCTGACATTAATGATGCTGTATTTGTGTAGTAAAAGCCCTTTCTGGCTAATTTACAACTTTGATAACTCAAAAAGCTGTTAAATAAAACATTCATAAAGAACTTAGATTCTCACATAAAAATAGATATTTTTTTTTAAAGACAGATTGATGAGTATCTAATATACAATATGTATATAAAATGTGAGGGTTTCTTTGTTTGTTTTTTGTTTTACTCCACTATGCTTTGTTAGGTAGTTGCTGCTGCCTAGTTGTGGTAGTTATTCCCCTGTCATCCCAATCTTCAAAAGGGAAGAAAGGAGGACCCAGGTAACTAAAGCAGCCTTTACCTTCATTGAAGCCACTTACTGTATTTTTATTTTTTTTTTAAGCACTGTATCTAAATGGTGTAATAGCAGTGTCATCACTTGATTTTATTGTTATGCAGCATATGTGCTATGTCTTTTGTTCCTTTCAAAGGTGGTGAGTACAAGAGTTGGTGGGATTCCTGAGGTTCTTCCAGAAAATCTCATTATTTTATGTGAACCCTCCGTGAAATCTTTGTGTGATGGATTAGAAAAAGCTATTACCCAGCTCAGATCAGGAACACTGCCATCTCCAGAATCTGTCCATAACAAAGTAAAGACATTTTATACATGGAGAAATGTAGCAGAGAGAACTGAGAAAGTATGTATAACCACTTCTTTTCATTCTCTTAAAGTACATTTCTGAAACATCTGCTTCTTTGAAACATTACTGTTTACATTTTCATTTGTAAGCTTTCAATGTAGTTTCCTGGTGTGTTTCCTCTCAAACATGTATGATTTAAAATGTTCAGAAAATACTTGGTTTTTTCTCCCAAAGCAAATGCATCTCTAGAGCAGTGATTTTTTTTCTATTTGCATTTTTTCTATGCCATAACAGCTGATAAATATTCTGAAGAACAGTCTAGATCTTGAGTTAGTTTCTACTCATACATTTTTCCAGTGTTCTGGCATAACTTTGCTGGCATAACTGGAAAACATGCTGTGTAAGATGTATGAAAATGAAAAGATCAAATTCGTGACAAACTTTTGTCTGCCATGTGCTAACAAGTGGTTTGAAATTATGAGAGGCAGCTTAATGCCAGTAGGCTGAACATAGCTGAATTTACATCAACTATGGATATAAAAAAAATAAACTATCATACTTTTGATCTCTTATTTCAGCATTTGGCATTAAAACTCTGCCATTAGCAAAGAATTTTAACTGCAGTAGTGTTATAAACGCCTGTGGAGATCTGTTGCTTCTTATTACAGTCCCTGTATTTTAGGCAAGAGAGCAGATGGATCACATGCCTCTTAATTACATTGTTGTGTACTTAGATATATATCTCTTGTATGTCTCCTGAAAGTATCAGGCACAACCAGCTCATTTTATCATTTTCAAGTGCTGTCAGTACAATTAACTTCATGATTTTGTAACTGTAACCAATATTTCAATTGCAAAGTTTTTATACTAATCAAATTTAGACTATATTTTCCTATAGTTTCCTATATAGCCCTTTATTAAACAAAACAAACTAAAACAAAAAACATCTGTGAAGGAAAATGTTAGTGTAATTGGAAGAAATATGCATGGAAATTAGTTGTACAAAAGAAAGTTGTTAGCTGATTGTTAAGTTAACCACAGGTTTAAATCTGTAATGTACTCAAGGAAAATACTCTATGTCCTTTAAGCCTTTTTTGAGTTGTGTGTAGTGGGAATTTATGTTTCTGGTTTATGAAACACAGGACTATAATTATTTTTAGTGGTTATGGTTAGTATGTATATTAAGTCAGTGGTAGCCTTTATTTGCTTTTCACATTCATTGAATTTTAAGAATTTTACTAACAATAGTGTTTCTTCAAATAAAAATCAGTATCCTATTATGATTTGCTTAATTGTTCAAATACAGAGCTTTGGAAGACTTCCAACTCATCTATGACTTCACCCATCTTTGTGTTGGAAATCTAATAATTGCATGTTAAGACTTTCCTATGACTGGTGTGAATATGAATCCATTCAGTTAATTAAAAAAGCCCAAACCCTCCATGTGTAATATTACTCAAGAGACAAATTATGCAGCTTTTCTATGTAATGAAATATTCTTGAGGTCTGTCAAGCAAATAGAACATTTTCTTTTCCTTTTTCTCCTTAAATAAATAAATGAAATTTCCAGAACAGTACTCATAAATCAGCACTTAAAATCTGAAAATATTTCTGGGTTAATATTTGTCCCATCTAGTAGTTTGGAATAGATAGTTTTATTTTGCATGCTGATAACTAATTACTGCCTAATTTTTAAGGCAGAAACAACATTGTTTTAAGACCTTACTTTCTGTTTTTTCTCCATTTAGGTGTATGACAGGGTTGCAGATGAAGTGGTTTTGCCAATGGATGAGCGACTGAACAGACTAATGTCTCACTGTGGCCCAGTGACTGGGTACATTTTTGCTCTTCTTGCTGTTCTGAACTTCCTTTTCTTGGCATTTCTGAGGTGGATGACTCCAGATTCCATTATTGATGTTGCAATAGATGCCACAGGACCTAAAGGTGCATGGACTAAACAGTATTTTTTGGGGAAAAAAAGAGTTAAAGAAGAACTTCCAAGCTCCTAAAATGCTCAGATGGCAAGGAAAGAACATCTTTGCTCATTAAAGCTTGTTGATAGAGACATGACTTTTACAACCCTTCAGTTTCTTTCTGAAGTTCTTGGAAAGAAACTTAGTTAAATGTGCTACCTCAATTTAGAGTGAAGTTTGAATTTAGTTTTGGATTCATGCAAATTTCTGGACATCTCTTTTGCACTTAAATCTGTGAGGAGAACTTGGGGGTTTATATGTGTCAAAAGCCTTTGAGACAAAAATACAAGATTCTTGACAACTTAGATATTACAAGAAGTGACTGTAAACTCTAGTGGTATTTGGGAGAGCAAAACAAAAAAAATTCAATTTGCACTACTCCCTGCTAATTCCTTATTTTTATTTTGAGAGTTATTTAAAAATCTTTAATTAAAACCCCCACGAAACACACCTAAGATGAAAATGGCACTTGAAATTAGTCATGAAGTCTATCACCATGGAAATCTGAGAGACTTAGTTCTACCAGTGACAGTGTTTTGCCTGCAAAGTGTTATTGTTTTGAAGTGCTTCCCTAGTCAGAATTGAGTGTTGCCAAATCAAAACTGCATAATGATTTTTTTTTAATCTTTTCAGAGGTGCTAAATTTGTTGTTTTCACGTGTATGAAAATGATGTAAATCTTCTGGCATTTTTTTAAGTACATAAGTGAAGAAATTATGTTACTTAGAGGTAATACAGCCTTCAGAAACAGCTTAGGCCTGAAAACTCCTCCAGCAGACTATGCCAAAGTGTGAAATAATACATGTGTATATGCACATGAGAGAGAAATCTGTGAAGGGCTTAACAAGCACCACTGTGCTTGCTTGCTCACTCTCCCTTCCCACCTCCCACTTTTTTTTCCCCACTGTTGATTTTCCTTTGCCTTACGTATGACCACAATGTCATTTCAGGCCATCTCTGGGAGGGACAGTGCTTACTGTGCATGATTTCACCTCGACCACATCAGAGACACTTGTCAGACAGGTTCTGCAAATGAAATCTTGGGAAAGTATCCCTGAAATGGAAATATCCAATAGATGTGCTTTTTATGGAAAAAAAAAAAAAAAAAGAAAAAAGAGCAAAACAAGAGAAAAAAAAAAGTGGCTTCTTGCATCTGTTAGCATCCTTAAGTAAGGTACACAGATAGCACAACACCAAGGTGTGAGAGGAGAGGGCATTTCATCTCCTTTCTGTCAGCCACCTCTAAATCTAACACCTCCCTAATGCACTGAGTTAATTTATTTTTCAGTCATCACTAAAAATCTTAAGGTATTATTTAGTGTTGTACACGGTATTAATACTGAAACTGTGCAATATGAAAATACTGTTTCCAAACCCTTGAAGGGCAGTATTTAAAACACAACTTCTGTCTGTATCATCTTGTTTGTGTAGAGATGGAGTTTCCCTAAGGTCTGAGGGAATTTCGTTATATTATTACATGAAACACAGAAAGATTATGTGAAATAAATGCCATATACAAAGTCTATTTTACTGGAATTTTTAGCCTTTGATATATAATGTACAATATACATTGTATTGCAATTTGAATTTTTCAAACTCCACATTAGAAGTGGAGTTCAGCTAAAATGGTGCCACACAGGTTATGTAGAAAATGGATGGAATTAAGGTAATACTTTAATGCTTTACTGTTCAGAGTTAGGTTGTTTGTTTTGTTTGTTTTTATTTCCCCAAACATTGAAGTTTATAATAACTTCTTAAAAATAGTGATTATCATTCTAGCAAAATCTTTTTTATATATTTATTAATACTTTGCAGTTTATTTCTTTTTGGTTTTCTGCAACATCTACAAATACAAATGAAATTGGCAATAGTATTGTGAGAATCTATTACAAATATTTTTTTGTTTTGTAAAACATTGTGTATTTTTGCATAACATGATAAAACCTTGTTACAGTCTTGTTTACAAGATGAATTTACAGTTTATAATTTTATTTACCTTTCCATGAAGAATGGATATTTTTCATTAATATGCAGAGAATACAATTAGAAAATACAGAAGTATTCTCCATAGTGCTGCTTCTCATCATTGGTGGCTGGGCTTCTTAAGAGAAAGATGATAAAAATATTCTACACAAGCTGCCACAGAAATTTTATCCATAACTGATATAACTCTAAATATGTTCTTTCTCAAGTAATTCAACTTGTTTTATGCATAACTCTGTGGAACTGATTCACTTGCTGGCCTTGTGCAGTGGATTAAGGGATGATGTCACTGAATCATTTACACTTTTAAAAAGCATCAGGGGGTGAAATAGAAAATGTTAAGTATATGAATATACTAATGATAAAAAAATGAACAGAGATAACGATTGTATTTAGAAATAAATTAAATAAATCTAACATGTCTCCATTGTGCTTCTAGGTAACATTTAATCATTGTGAAATGCTAGGGAAATGTTACCAAAGCCAGAATGACACTAACTATTGTCTTGAGTAGATTGCAGCCTCCCATGTGGAGGAGGAGAAGGGAACACCCCAAAAACCTTCTATATAAAAAGAACCCCCCTTTCATAGAAGGGACTGTTGATGTGCAATGAAATTCCATCCTGTGTGCCCAAGGAGAAAGTGTTTCCAATACATTATATGCAGACACTGTGAGGTAACCTATAGGCAGCCTGTGGATAATGGAAAATGTTATGTTAAACCAACACAAGTATCTAAAGTAAAGTATGGATGTCAGATTCATCTTTCTGATTGTGTTGTAGTGGTTGTGGGTAGACCTATAAGAAGGCAAATATACTGTAATGTACTTATTTTTGTGGTCAAGTTTTTCTGCATCTTTTTAAAATAAAGATATTTTTTTCCCTCTTTTATTTCTTCTCACTTGTCTTTTTTTTTCATTTATGCTTATAAACATGTAAAAGTGCATAATTTTTTATGCTCCTGTAAAAAAAGAGACTTTATGTAAATAGATACTTTCCAGTTCTTTGCAGGCAGTAGCTAAAATACATCATTCACCATCCCATGACAATATTACTGAAGGGTTAATACATTTTCTGTGTATTTCAAATTGACAATGTAGTAATTATTCTACTTGTAAACTAGAATAATATATTTTCTGGGTATTTAGAATTGACAATTTAGTAATTATTCTAGTTGTAAGCTAGAATTATTCTTGGACATCTTGCTGAAGTTTTCAATGAGACTACCACCTTCATCAGTATTAATACTGCCCACCATGTTGTTCAGCCTTCTTCCCATTGATGACTTCTTTTAATCCACTGCAGTAATTTTCCTACTGTTCTTGTACACTAAAAGCAGATTAAGGAATTACATATATTGGAAAGAGTATTTCCATTCTTTCAACATATTAAGATGCTATTTACAAGACACCTTAACGGTCACCACTCTTTATCCCTGAGCAATAGAAAATACCAGGATGTTAGCATGTGTTTTTCATTACATATTTTCAATGTATTTTTTCCCCTCCTGGCATAACTTTGACTTCTTAGACCTGGCATTGAAAATAAGTGCTTTTATTTCAGATTCTTTCATGATAATGCTTTCCTTTGATATGCTCCCTTTGTTCTGTATCTGAGTACCAGCAAGGCCTGTTACCAAGAGAGGAAAGTCAGGAAAATGTTCTTTGTGCAGTATGTCTTAACAATTACTTCAGCTTTACCTATGCAGCCTTTGTAAATTGAACTACTGCATCAAAGAATAAATACAATATGGATGTGTATTCTTTCAGGTGGTATGGAGAGCATTTGTCTGAACATTTATTCTAATTCATGTGGGTTCAGAAAAGATTTTGTATTTCCTATATAGCATGGGATGTTCAAACTATCTTATCTTTGGTATTGTTATTTAGTGTCAAATAGCCCATACCAAATAAAATCAGAATGTATTTTTGGTAACAGGAACAGCAGGTTCTGGAGGGTTTAAAATAGATGACATACGATACCAAGAATAGCCCAGTGCAACTTAGATGACCTGAGAAACTATTCAAACAACAAACGAAAATGGAGGGCAGTTCTATACTCCATGCTTTCACTAACATTTATTTTGCTATTTTTGCTTTGTTTTGCTTCAAGCTTTTAATTAAGATTTCCTTGGCTTTGCTGACCCATTTCTATATTGTTAAAGGCAACAGAAAAGAGGCTGCCAGGATAGCAGAAGAGATCTATGGAATAGTCCCAGGTAAAGTAAAAAAATGAACACTCTAACATTTCAATGTATATATTTGCTACATTTTTATAACAAAGATTTAAATCATTAAGTTGCCATGAAATGGGGGATCTGTTGCTAAATGCATGGGCAAATGTTTTCAGCTGCAGTGCCTTCTGTGGTCTTTGCAGTGTCAGTATGTGTTGGCATGATTTAGGTGTGCAAAATATGAGACTCCAACAATTACCCAGCTAGAATGAGGACAACATTTGCTCAAGGCACTATGGTAAATAAAAAGATTGTTCTCGGAAGCAAGGCATTCTTCAGCAGGGGTTACAGATGGTTTCACTAAATAGCTAGCTTTACTGCCAGAGAGTATTTAAGGAAAAAATTTCACATGTTGATATTCTGAAAGAAGATACTAGGAGGATATAACTAATGACTTTATGAATGCAAGCCAAGAACTTCTGTTTTGTTAAATCAGATGATAAAAAAAGATGAATACAGCTAAAATGATTGTGAAAAGTATGTGGCACAGGCATATACTCTATTTGGTGCCACCATGAACAGGCACATGAACATGAGCAGAACATGGGTGGTGTGAGATGGCCACTTAAAGCAGAGGGATTAAAGAGAGGGCCAAGATAAATACTGCAGCAAAGCATATTTTGCAGAGCATTTATATACAGACATGTCTGGGTTATTAATTTATTTGTTATTCTCCAGAATATAATTCCAATCATTTATTACTGTCATTTTTTTGCCAAGTGCCTTCATGCAATTGTGGTCATGCATTTAGCAAACAGCTTTTGCTTCACACGTGTTCTTATCAAAGTGCCTTGAAGTTTAGCAGACCACAACATATTTTTATCTGCAAGCTGCCATTTGCAAAAAGCCATTAAGGATAATCTTACAAAATATAAGGTCATGTGATGCTGTTGCTAGGGCACTATATTGGATTACATGTGGAACTTCACAGCCTTTTCTCTTTGCAGTGAAGTAGCAGAGCAGCAGCAGCAGGTCTGCTTAATTTATGTAGACCTTCCCAAAGACCCAGTGTTTTCAGACATGTCACTCACAACTGTGAATGGAAGATGTGCCCCATATGGGAACTATATTTGCCACATGTTTCAGGGAGGTAGGTTGCTGTGGGTAGCATGGAAGTATGCAGCAGCATGTATTTTCATGGTGAGGCATGTGTGTACATACACATGCACTGTAAATGCATGTGACCTGTGCTTGCACATGCTATATTATGTGCACAACAGGTTAAACAAGGCACTAAAGCACTGTTGTCTGAGTTACTTCTGCATCTTCCTGCTGTGTAAGGGCCCTGGGTGTTGCTGCTTGCAATGTCTTCTGACTTTCTGAACTGAGCTTGTCTATTTCAGTCACCAGCATGATGAGGGATCTGGGGTATTTGGAAGTTTGGAGGATCATGTTTCCATTATCTTACCTGGTGCATCCTACATGGTCCTTAGAAGCCTGGTCATATATTGTGCCAGCTAATCTTTCCATGCCAGCTTCCTGCCTCTGCCCAGGAACAGCTCCTTAAATAAATGGAAAAAGTAGTAACTATGGTTAAAATCAAAACCCTGTGAGCTGAAGTGCTTCCCAGTTATTGGGTAACAAAAGGAGTCTCCTTTGGCCACAGCTGAAACCTCTGCTGTGTCCTTGGCCTCAAACCCCCAGGGATATGTCTGTGCCTCTCATTGATTTCTCCCTGCCTTGGCTAACACCTAAAATGGAGATAAATCACCCTTTCCATTCTTTCTGGTGTGTGACATAGCTGAAAAAATTAAACAGGACAAGGATTTCAAATACAGTGCTCATGGGGTTGTTGTACAATAGAGCATGAATGCAAACACTGGTATTGCTTCTGTCCTGTGGCACTGTAAATGCAGCTGGCCCTTGGAGTAATACTTACTACACATTGCTTTGTGGCATGGTTATAAATTTTAATATAAGACGTGTACATTTGCTCTCTACTTGAGTTGCAAGAATATAATCCATGTTTCCTGACTCTGCCTGTATGTAGTAGCTAGGCTAAGGAATGATTTTTTATTTTTTTTTGGTGACACATGAATAGATTAAGATAAGAAAAAGGGCAAGCTAGCCTACATGAAGGAGTCAGAACTTTCCAACAGCTCAAAATGATTAAGGAAGAAAGTAAAGCCTCAGGCAGAATTTATTTCTCCATATCTTTTATGAAACCTTCCAGTGAGGAGGAGGATGAAACCTGTTACCTGGTAGTCTGAGATGGAGGACATTATTTATGAAATTGTCAGCTCAGGAAATATACCTGCCAGGGACATGCCAGAATTCATTTGATGGACAAGTCATCCCCATGTCTCCCTGCCATGAGCCTCTTAAAAAAGTGCAGGAGAGGCTGGAATATGATTTGTGATAAAAGGTTCCTGGGAAAGACAGAGGCTTATATGTTTTTGAACAGAAGAATTGCAGGGCTCTGAGTTCCCCGGGTGAGTCCCAGCAGTGCTAAACTCCTGGTCTTTGCTGAAGCATGTTTTTAGATGAAAGTTCTGCCAGGAATCTTTTGTTTAGCTCCCTTTATGAGCAGCCATCTTTCTCAGGAGTGCTGAGCCCTCAGCTGCTTTGCTGAAATCAATTTATCAAACAGTTTCATTGCTGACCCCATATTGATTTCAGTCCTGGTCTGCATTTACATGCAGCTGGTTTTGCCCTGTCCTCCCAGGATCTAATTTTGCTGCTTACCTGAATTAACTTTTATGCATTTGCTGTTTCAGGCAGCTGGGCAGACAGATCCCCTCTTCATGATGCTGCCTTCCAAGGACGCCTCCTGTCTCTGAAAACCTTGATTGCACAGGTAATAGCCCACAGGTAAAGAAAAGGCTGGAAAGCAGCATAATTTCTATTGAATTTCATCTGTGAATTGGTGACCTGGTAACAGATTGCAGTAGAGCATAAGAAATGCAGTTGTATAAATAATACATCTGTGTGTATGCCTTTGGGCATGTGTTAGTTTGTTTAGTTAGGATGCTGGGGACAAGCCCAGGACAAAGACTGTTAACTGTTTGCAGCTTTATGTATGATAAACAATTATTCTTGGGCTCTTTCTCAGAGATAAACCATTAAATCTGGGCTTGGGAAGAGGAACAATCAGGTATTTTTAAAAGTTGGTAGAAAGCTGTAAAAGTACATTTTGCTTTATAAAACAGCAATCATGGTCTTCCTAAAGAGAGATCTGTCTGAGAACCATCTTCTCCAAATGAAACCAAGAGTCCAGGCAAAAAAGAGAAGGAAAAAATATACTGGAAAGGACAAGAAGCTAAATTTGAAAGTGGGCAGGTGGAAATGGATAGGTTATACAACTATCTTTCTTACCACCTTTGCTTAAATTCACTTCCCTTACCTGGCACAAACAAGCCACTGTCCCCCACTCCCCTGCTTCAGTCAAGACACCTGCAGGAAAGTTAATTCCATGAGTGTAAACTCTGTGACTTGACCATCAAACTTTTTATATTCAAAGTCAGTAATTTTTACCCGTGAGGCTACAGCTCAGATGGATAACATCCTCAAGGAGTGGAGCTGCCAGTGTGAAAGCCTCCACTTCAGACACCTTGCCAAGTCATGGCTGCATCTAAAAGGTGTCACTGTTTACAGCCAATATTCCCCCTCCCATTTCCTGCTTCCCTCTTTCCTTCACTTACTGATATGATATTTTTAATATAATTTCTTTGCTATTTTTCTAACTGCCTCTATCTCCATTTATGCTGACCTTACACCATCCTATTAGTGAGGCACCTAGTGTTGTGATTATACACTAGATGCTCTGGTCATACACTGTTCATGGCTATACACTGGAGAAGCAAATGGTGGTGGTGTTATACATCTTTTAGTTAATCCATCCTGTCTCCTTCTCCTGAAGACATTTAATTTTGTGAGTGAAGGATGAGGGTCCTTGCTGATGAGATCAGATCAAGGCAGCAATGTCTTGTTAGAGACTGAATTGGAGCTGATTCACCACAGCTCGATAGATGTAGGGACAAAGCTGTTCATGGAGCAGCATAATCATTTCTCATTGCCTCTAATATAGTTATTAGAGGCACTGCAAGCCTAAAATTAAATATAGAACTACTGAGTATATGTGAGATCTCTGCCATAGGACCAGAGCTTTCAAGAAAGTCATGAAGCTTCTGCTCTTCAGAGGATGACTGGACATAAGGGGATGATGGAGCACCAGAGTTCTGAAATTGCTCAAGAACTCAGCAATGCCTGTTCCAGCACTGAAAAAAGAGGTTGCTATTGCAGACACATTGGGAAAAGTTTATAACCATCTGAAAACAAAGTTTAACAGGAGCAGTGTCTGACAAACGACTATAGTAACTTCTATTAATTGATTTCCAATTTATCATGGGATTGCTGTTTGCCTTTCACTTGCAATGAATTTCATTTTATATATATATATATATATATGAGAATAATGATTGAGAATATCTTCTTATCATGACCATCTAGAAGACATTCTTCTTCAAGGAATATACTGAGTATTAAGTATGGAACGTCTATACAATTACAAAATTGAATAATGTCAACATTTTTTCAAGGTTTTATCTCTTCCCCTGGCACTGATGTATGAGGAATTTTTAGTGACAGCTTTTACATTAATAATGCTCTTATGTAACTGAAAAAAAATTATTATTTTTCTAACATAGAATTCCTATCTTAAAGTGATTACGATTGTTGCTTTTCATGTTTATCGCATGGGGACTGGTGACTTTTACAGGGTTACATTGCTCACAGGTATTTCTTTCTTTCCCATCGCGTTTACTGCTGCCTACTAAAAAGTGCATTGCTGCCATCTGGTGAGCAGCCGAGTTTATAGCACATCAGACCGAGACCAACGATGCTGCCAAACACAAGATAGCAAGCAAAAAATTGAGCTGTTTCCAGCTTTGTTCTCGCACATAACTGTAAAATACCTATCAAGATGCTTAACTGCACTCTGGGGAAAACACATATGACATTTGTTTTCTCCTTTCTGAATGTATCTGGTTTCTGCTTGTGCAGGAGTAGATGTAAGAATTGTCATTTAGGGAAGTAAGTGGAACGATTTGTAAATCATGGTTTGTTCTTCCAGTGTAAAACTTCCTGGATGGTTGGATAAGAGGAACTAATGAGTGGGATTTGTCTCGCCTGTCTTACGGGTTCACCAAGTACTTACCACCCCTGTGTGAAACACACGAGGCACCTCATACAGACAGTGGAAGTATTTTTAGTTTATTACTAGAAACAGTTTAGCATGGAAGGAATCATACCCCAGAGGAGCCTGTTTCTCCCCCCTGAGGAGGGAGGGCTCCAGCCAAGCTGCTAATACCTTGCCAGAGGCAGTCCCATTAAGGAGGTGAATACCTGGTAGCTCCTGCTGCTGGTCTTAATAGGGAATATAATGCCATCCTTATAAATTAAAGAAACATCATGTCTTTGCTGTGGTTGACATGCATTGTCAAGAACTAGAAGGCATAGATTGTCCTTGCTTCCTCTTTAACCCCATCACCTGCTGCCACCTTTCAGAAGAAGCACTGAACAGCATTAAACTAACCCATGCACCTTCCCTGCTTGCAAACCCAGAGACATGACTCTCCCCCTGCCATGTTCTGACTGCATTTTGCACCCCTCGTTGACCCTGGGGAGCTGTATAGTTCAGGTGAGGCTTGCCCCTCACACCCCATGCCCTGTATTGCAGGGTTTCAACGTCAACCTGGTGACAACAGACCGTGTATCTGCTCTCCATGAGGCCTGCCTGGGTGGCCACGTTGCCTGTGCAAAGGTGCTGCTGGAAAATGGTGCTCAGGTGAGTCCTGGGGATGCTGGTGGGGATATGGGTGCCTGAAGCATGGATGCTCCCTGCATCAGTGGGGATGAAATTGTGAGAAAAGCACCTTGCAGGCAAAAGAGTTAACTCACAGCATTGTAAACAAGTCAAATTGTTCAAATGAACAAATACAAATGATATCTAGAAAGGTATCAGCTGGAGACAGTCTACTGCTCAATTACCCAGAATAAACCAATAGGTTCATAAAATATCTTCCTTTCTCCACTTAAATGGCAGTATACCTTGCTAGTTAAATTATGTGTATTTCTACCTTGGTGCTCTAACCCCTTTGCCATGCAATTCCTGTCCTTGCACAGTAGCAAAGTCCTCTGTCTTCCCTGGTAGCCCTGGACATTTTCAGTCCTTCCTCTCCCATCTCTTTCCTCTTCTAGGTCCCTTCCAACCACTAACATTCTGTGATTCTGTGATTCTTTTCCCTGATTTGGAAAGCTCACAAATTGCCATGTGATAGCATATTCCATTGTTCTACTCCAGTGTGTAGAACAGAATTAAAGACATGCAGATTTGCAGTGTAAATTGCCTCTGAGGGTTTGCTGTGAAGTTAAACAAGTTAAACATTACAGCCTTGGTGCTTAGCAAAACACAAACCAGTGACTGTGCTCTCCCAGTGGAGAATGATGGATGGTGGTCCTTGCCAGGTCTTTACATTGGAAGTGGAGAAGGGAAATTCTTTCTCTCTTACATACACATACACACTTGTGCATATAAACACAAACTCTTTCAAGCTCCTTTTCTGTTTGAGATTACAACTATGTTTCCATGAAAATGTCTTTTGCTGAAAATGAGATTTCAAGTGAAAGTATTAAAAATGGAATAAATGCCAAAGCCATTTTCATCTGAGTGTATTCTGGCTTTGGGTTGGTGCAGACTAGATGCTCACGAAGATACTCAAATTGTCCACATAAAAAAAAAAAATAAATCTGTATTTTCTGAGCAACTGTAGGAGGAGCACTCACAGCAGAGAGAGTCGTGGCCTTAAGACACTAGCTATCCAGGAGAGAGGGCAGACCTCAAAGGAGGATGTTATACATGTTGAGCCACAATGTATAATTCTGAAAGTTGTTAACAAAATCAATTCTGAAATTAAACAAGACAGGTATCTTTTTCTGGTGCATTTCTAGTGTGCATGTGATCATAGAATCCTAGAATGTTTAGGGCTGGAAGGGGCCTCCAAAGGTCATCTAGTGCAGCCCCCCTGCAGTGATTCATGCTGCAAGGGCATTCCTCTTAAATCAGATTATCCTGAGCATGTCTTGCTGTTCCAGGTCAATGCAGTCACCATTGATGGCATCACTCCTCTGTTTAATGCCTGCTGCAGTGGAAGTGTGGCCTGTGTCAACATGCTGCTCGAATTTGGAGCCAAGCCACAGCTCAGGAACCATCCATCACCCATTCATGAAGCAGTCCACAGAGGTAACTTTCAGGCTGTAAGTGAAGCTAACAATAACTAAGTGAAGAATACATCTTTTATTGATGTTAAAATATTAAAAACCCCAAACCAAACCCTTGCCCATGCTGGTTGGATAAATAGGCTTGGCTTATGCCCAGCTCTCCTGACTCATTTATTGTATCTGGGTGTGTTCTGCTCTGCAGTGCATAAGTGATGGCTCTTTTTCTTTCCACAGGTCACAGGGAGTGTATGGAGGTTCTTCTAGCCCATGAGGTTGACATTGACCAAGAAGACTTGCAGCATGGGACCCTGCTCTATGTGGCTTGCACATACCAGAGGATAGACTGTGTCAAGAAGCTTTTGGAGCTAGGTACACGTGGAAAAGGGGCTGGGGGAAAGCTGTAGTGGTGTGAGCCAGCATTGCTGGTCTCTCTGGGCTTCCTCTCCACTGCAAACATCTTCTCACAAGAGGTGTTTGTGCAGCCTGAATCTCAGACTCATTTAAGGCTATTAATTTCATTTGCATTCATGAGGAAATACTCATTTCCTCAGTAAAAAAAAAATCCCTAATTACAGCAGCCTCCCTGAGACTGTCTGAATGTGAGAATAAAATACTTTTATTTTTCTAGAATAACAGGAAGCACAGACATCTCTGGCTAATGTTAGTGATCAAAATCAACACATGGTTATGATAAACTGCCATGCTAAGCATTAATTTCAGTACTTCTCAGTGGATGATGAAGACAGCAGTAAAACTACTTGAAAGAACTATTTCTGCAGGTCCAGGCACAGCCTATGAGTTAGCATAAATTTTTGATGTCAGTATACATTAGCTGACTTACACCTGCTTGAAGTGAGGTCCTGCTGTGCCTGGAGAGCCTGGGGCAAGAATTTTGCTTTGCTGTGTTCCTGGAGTTATTACAGTGAGATACCCAAAGGGTGGTGTTTGTTGTTTTGGTTGTTTTGTTGTGGGTTTTTTTCCCCAGTAATTTAATTAATATAACCTGTGTTAGATTTAATGTTATTAACAAATTTACAAGTTTTAATTATCTATCTGGTTGAAGGTCAAGCTGCTCGGTTCTGTCCATTTCAGACGGTTTGGTGGCTCAGAGAACTTTTAAACAGCAGGTATTTGACCTGCTGAGTTTTGCACTGCTGCTGTTGAGAGAAATATGAGAGGGCTGTGTGCCATCCATCCCCTTCATTTATTTAGGGGTTCCAGTTCCAGCTGCCTCCCAAATCTAACAGTACATTCTTGTGCACTCAAGGAGCCAACGTTAACATGGGGAAGCGACTGGACACCCCACTCCATGCAGCAGCAAGGAATTCCAGCGTGGAGGTTGTCACCTTGCTGACAGACTATGGTGCTAACCCAAAATGCAGAAATGCTGAATTCAAATGTGCCCTGGACCTTGCCATACCCAACAGCAAAGTGGAGCAGGTGCTTCTGCTTCGAGAAGGTAACTGTTTCCTTCCTTTTTTTTTTTTTTTAAAGTAGAATAGTATTTATTTCCTTTTTTTTTTCCCCTTTTATTTACATATTCTTAACTGCTTTTATAAGCAGTACTCTTTATAGGTTCTCTTATCTTCTCTTTCACTTTCAAACCCTTTCTGCTGAAGGAAAATTATATCTATTTCCCTATCAGGACTCTCCTGTCAGCAGGAGAAGATAAATTATTGTGCCCTTGTACTCAGCCCTTGTGAGGCTTCATCTTGAGGGCTGTGTTCAGTCCTGGGCCCCGCATTACAGGAAAGACATTGAGGTTCTGGAATGTGTCCAGAGCTCATGAGGGGCTTAGAGAACAAGTCGTATGAGGAGAGGCTGAGGGAGCTGGGCATGGTTAGTTTGGAGAAGAGGAGGCTGAGGAGGGACCTCATTGTTTATTCCTAGATAATATTTTAGTACCATCATTTTGTGTTCAGCCTAGCACCATGCCTCAATGTCCTGCTTTCTGCAGAAGTGACATGTGTGTGTCCCCTGGGTCACCAGGAGGAAGGAAGCAGAGCTGTTTCCCAGGTGGCTGTTCAGCTTCATGGCACACAGCCCTTCTCTGCTGTTCATGGGGCAGTGAACCCAGCACAAATCAGCAGTGCCCTTTGCAGGTTATTTTCAGGCTTCCTACAATGAACTCTCTTCCCAGTTTACTGGAAGAAACTTCTAAGCAGAAATGAACCTAGATCCTCTTGTTCCATTTTCACCTGCCCCACACACAGACAGAGCTTGATGCATCAAACCACAATATCCCTGGTGTATTGTTGCTTGTTGCTTTCCGACTTACAGCAGTGATGGGGTTGGGGGTGCCTGTTCTAGCTTTATTTTTTTTCCTTCCCCAGGTCCTGCCAGCCTTGCCCAGCTGTGCCGTTTGTGTATCAGAAAACATCTGGGTCGGTCGTGCCTATATGCAATTCACAAGCTGCACCTGCCTGAGCCACTGGAGAACTTTCTCCTTTATCGATAAGCCTGTGGCTATCTTTACACTGGAAAAGAAAGAGGAACAAATGATATTTACTCCAAAATAATTATATCAAAGAAAAAAAACCAAAGACATCATTTGCTGTCAAACTCTGGATACCAAACATTCGCTGCTAGATGATGGTGGAAATTGAAAACAAATTCTGACAGACAGTGAATTATATTATGGATACAGTTCCCTCAGTCTATTGCCACATTCCCTTAGACCAGCCTGAGAAGGTGTAGTGCATGGACAGCTCACCAGACACGTGTTTATAGATGCACATGCAGGCATCCACCAACCCATAGACACACAGAGAAATTTCCCCTGCATTTAGTATTATATTTTTTTCATACAGTATCTGTGCAGCTTATTCCTCTCATCTATCCAATCTCACCATCAAATTCAAGGTAGTGACTGTTATTCTTCCACTCGTGTGAGAATGAAAGCCTTCAGTGCCTAACATCAGCTATACATATAATACATTGCACATCTTCTGTCAGCTTTGACTTTGCATCCTACCATTCATTCCTACAGTCTTGTGGAGTCACAGCAGCTTTCACCAGGCTCTGGCTAATCTCTCCTAAGCTGTCACCTGAGACCTGGCAATGTTCATTACATTAGTATTTTTTCTAAGCTTAATTCAAGGATAGAACTGCAAATGTTTTCATAGACATAGGAGGTCAGTTTTCAATGTCTATCATTGTAATGTGCAAAGAAAAGTGAAGAAACTAGTTGCTGTTCTTTTGGGCTTTTCATGCTTTGACATGTCTCAAATTAAGGCTTCAGACTGTAGAACAGGAGAGCAGGGACTATTGTGCATCTCCCAGATGTTCCCCTTATTTGATATTGCAGACAAGGAGAAGTTAGCAGGCTTGTTTGCTCCCTCTGCTTTCACTGCATCCCTAGGAGAAGGGATTTTTTTAGTTTTATTACTTTGCCCATTGTGATATTAGTTTAAATGTTATCAGGGTTTGTAGCTTGGACACAGCTGATGTGCACTTGATGTATGAGGCTCCTTGAGTTGAGAAATGTGTGATCTGGAGACTGGTGCAATACCTGTGTGGTTCTGTAAAGGTTTGCTTATTTTTTCCTTGGAAATTGTTCTGAGGGGAGAAATGTTTCTTCAGACCCAAATTTTTGTAAACTTTTGCCATGAGACAGACAGTGGTGTCTCACTAGTTGTAGTAAAATGGGAATTAGAGGTAAAAGGAGAGTTTATCTCTTCTTCACATGACTGAGAGGCCAAGGACACGTTTTCAGGCATTGAGATGTAGTAGCTTCATTATGAGCTAAATATGTTGATACTAGTTTTCACTGCCCAAATATATTAAGTCAGGGGGAATTGTCCTGCTGGACCCTAAGTACTGGCTCCCAGCAGCATTTCAGCTCTTGCCCCTGTTCCAGCCTCTCTGGTTCAATGCTACTCCCTGAATTTCCCCATGACAATTTGCCTTCCTGGGATGTAGGTCTAACATTTCACATACATTCTTGCAATTAATTCAGCACAAGTATGATAAATTGTGCTCCCAGCAGTTCTTGAGACTGAGCCAGCAATGTTACAGACAAAAAATGAATGTAGTGAATGTAGTTTTTAGCCTGTGTTTGCACATATTGAATGTATGTGATGGCAAGAGCTATTGCCCATAAAGTTGTCAGTGACATGAATGACCTTGTATAGTACAGTGTATCATGAATCTCAGAGATTTGAGCTCTAAATTCTCAAGAGCCCCTGAAAATCAAATACTATCGAGAAAGAAATGTCTACATTAATCTTATGTCAGCAGATCCCTCTCAGTCTTATCTTTACTGCCAGCTCACCTGCTCTACTTATAAGGTGGCAGTCAGAAAACCATCCTCTGACTAAACAGAGAGACAGTGGCTCAGCTGTGTGAGTTGTCAGACTTACACTGCAATCAAGGAGCTAAGGCAATTTATGGGATCTATTTTGGAATGTGTAATACTGAATTGATTTCTGACTGTGACCATCAATGAAAGCAGTATTTCACTTGCATGGGATTTTAAATTGAAAAAATGTATCTCCATGAAGGAAATGCAAAGTCTATTCAGCCTCTCGAGTTTATGTTAAGAAGCAGGAGAATCTGCCCTATATTTATTGCTGATATTAGCTTCCTGGCAAAAAAATCACCCTAACTTTGCTTCTTCCTGGAGACATCATTCTTCCTGAAATTCCATATATCAGAAAGTCTGGAGGGAACAGAGTCTTAATGAATCAGAAGAGAATCTCAGAAGTTCTGATGTTAAGAAATTCCATTAGAAACTTTACCTAGACTTTCTTGCTCTTATCTCAAGTTCAGGTTATCCATTTAATCCTCAATGACTATGCTTTGTGTTGTAACAATGCACGGAAATATTGCCAAGGAAATAGCTGGAGGGCATATTTAATTTATTTTTTTTTGCAAATATGCCATCTCACATGAGGAAGAGGAAAGACTGCCACAATTTTCTAGGGCACTACTGAATCTTACTGGTTGTTTTTCAGGATGAGTTTGAAAAACATCCTTCAGGTGTGGATAGAACTACTTTTCCCCAGTCAGGAGAAAGGCTAACTAACCTCACAAGGTCTCTTTCCTTCAGAACAGGTATTGTCTTCTCTGTTATTCTATATCATTGACAGAAATCAGTTATGTGGGTAAAATTTGGCTTTTCTGGAAATATAGGCATTTTTTTCTCTGCTGCAATGTGCATATCTCTATGTGCTATATCACAGCCTTATGACTTTACCCCAAACAACTGTCAGTACCATCTGCTTCAGATGAAAGAACTTTCTCTGAGTCTTACCTACAAGCAGGAAAAGCTAATACACTACCTCCTCGGGGACAAGCAACGGTGAAAATAAATAGACCAACACATCTTGGAAGTGTTCAATGAACAATATTTCTCCCTGTAGGTAGGAAAAGTTGTGTTCTAATTTGACCTCTCAAAGTTTTCTGTTTTGATTTCCTGACCAACTTGTTATTTTCAAGGTGAGGTCTGTCTCCTACAGTGCATCTCTGCTATTGGCATTTAACAACTCTCCATCCTCTCTAGGATTGAATTTTTCATAGCAGATGTGCTAGTCCATTTTCTCTCTGGCTGGCTAAATGTCCCATTCATAGAGAAATTAAAAAGGAAGGACAAAGCTAAACTGCTGAAACTTGTGGTAATACTGGAGAAAACTGAAATTCCCCACATCTGCCTTGAGGTGCTGAGGGCAGCTGTCTACCCATCCATCTGTGTGCTCCATCTTCTTGTGACATGTGTAGCACTTTGGGCAGTGGGACCAGGCTCTTCATCCCCCAGCTCTGTCTTCCCCCAGGGAACTTGAGTGCTGTCATCATGGCATTTAGACTTCTTCTCACCTCCCATGCTAGAAGTAAGTGTTGTACTGCCTCTGACAAACCCTTGTGAAGAGGGTCAGCATCCCCTTCATCCTATTCTCTCTCATCCACTTGCTGTCTACTCTTCACAGCAGGAGTTGCAGGAGCTGCCCAACACCTTTCTGTCCTACACCTTCCCTCTGTCTCCTGCAGGGCAACTCTGCTATTGACATTTAACAACTCTCCAGTACTTATTGGATTGAAAATACTGGTGGTGTGTTCCAGCAGTACCTTAGGGCAATTCTGATAATAATGAAAATGAAACATATTTACTGACTCATTTAAAAAATCTGGCTGACCCATATGCTGGGCTGACAGTTTATGATGCCTTTGTATATTTTTTTTTCAAAAATTAACTTTTTACACACACTGATTGCTCCTCACTGTGATTTTTTTTTTTTTATGTTCTATGAGAGATGTATTAATATGTTAATGTCAAATACAGATTATTCCACACAGACTTTCTGTCTGATTTTATTTCTATTTCTTGAAAATGTCTTTATCCTTAGGTTTCATATCATTTGTAGGAAGTCATAATGCACATTGTAACTAAAGGCAAAATTATGTCACGTTTTGTTTTTTTTCCTGCAGTGGTGAGGAACATTCATAATGCTTCCTATTTGGAGAAGAAGGATGTATGAGCTTATTGAATTTTGGAGGAAGTTAGTTTAGAGATAGGATGTTAACAGTCTTTGTTAGCTGCACTTTTCTCACTGACTAAATATTTTCTGCTGACTAAATAATCTATTTTACCCCAGTCACAATGAACAAATGGCTATAGGCAGTGAAAATAGCCCTGGTTTACCAATACCCATGAGAGTGATAGGGTTTATTAACAGTGGAAATCAAGCATTTTTTCACATTTTATGCTTTAACAAAGCAAACAAACAACAAACATATCTCAATTAGTTATGGAATCTAGGAAAGAAGTATGAATTAAGAATATTATTGTTAGTACAACACTGGTTGAGGAAGGGCATATGATGGGAGTGCAGAACAGGCAGTGATTAAAATGGTCAACATTTTACTCCATTTTCCAATATTTAATCAGGACATACATTTCCTCAGTTTAAAATAATATCCCCGCTTTTCAGATGGACATTCCTGAATTGCTACCCGCTCAAAGATCACCCTAAAACTCTGTGTAAACACTGCTGTTCCCTTTTCATGGTGCCTCCATCAAAATGTAAGCTGAAATATTTTGGACACTGTCCCAGAGGCACATCCTTTGCTAATTATTTGTATCTCATTATCCTGCAGAGAGAAGATTGCTTTTAACAATTTCAGACGGTGAGTTTCTTCTGTCTGTAGCCTGAGAGGTATATAAAGATCCTTTGGCTTTGTCCCAGGAGCTTTGTGCCTTTCATCACTGAGTGTCTGTCAAAGACTGCTCATCCCCAAATGTACCAAATGGCTCCTAATTAATGACTGAGAGAATTTTGGTTTGCTACTTGTGCTTTCAAGGTCACTAGAGATTTACAACATATATATGAAACGTGGCATCCTGAATAACTAGTGACTGAGAAACTGATTTTCTGGGTTGGGGTTTCCCAAGATTTCATTGAAAACTTCTCTTTAAAATGATGCCAACAAGGAAAGCCAGCTTGTTTCCACAAGCAGGTTCCCACAGGTTTTTGGTCTAGAGTGAGCAAGAAATTTCACCCTGAGACTGACACTGCTTTTTTTGCTAGAAGTTCTTTCCAATTCTGCCCCTGAAGCACAAACCTCCCTCACACTGTGGGCAGCCACAGCAGCAAGGTACCACAGCTGCTCTTCCAACTGTCCAGAGGAAAAGCAGCTCATTTGAGATTTATTAAAGTCTTTGAGCTGAAATAACTCATTCTGTGCAGAAACTTCATCTGTCTACTACTCACCTGTTGTAAATGGATAAGAAATATCTAGGCTTTTCACACTTGCAGAGGTTTGGGAAGAAATATGTTTTTGCTGCTGTGAAATCACTTTTTATGGATTTAGTTTTATTTTTGTTCTTTGGTTGGTTTATTTTTTTTCAGGCATAGCAAAAAAAAAAAAAAAAGTCATCCTTGTGATATTTTAAGAGATAATTCTGTTTTTGCCACTAAAATCCAAGACATGCTTGGGTACAGCAAGGGAAACATCTACCAAGGCACACTACTGCTGCCAGTGGCTGCTTATTGCAGTCTCAGCTTCACATTTTCAAGGCAGAAAATATGGATAGCTCCTGATCTGAGCAGCTAATCTGCCCAGCACCAGGTGTGTGGATTTCTGAGATCTGAAGATAACACTGGAAACAGTTCAGATCCTATGGACTTGATCTAGGCTCTTCCACAAGCTCTTCTCCACAGGACCACAGGCCATCTTCCAGGAACAGGGGAGAGAGGTAACTATGTTGTTCAGGACAGTCTAGTAATTTCACCACTATAGTCATTTGCTAATAAACTTTGCCAAGAGGAAATGAGAGCACCTGCTATGCCAGAGGGATGCTGGAGGGAATAAAATCAAATGCAAGGGCCAGGGACATTTATTTTCTCTCTCTGTCCTTATTGCCCAAGCAGTTGAGCTGGCAGTGTAGCTTTCTGCAAGCCACAATTGGAAGCCAACAGAAACCCCAGTTCACAACAAATATTTAAGGGATCATGGGCTAATTTTGCACTTTGCAATAGTGACAATGTGTTGGTAACTTTTCCCATGTAGAAATCCTAGGAGGTAATGGCTGTGAGAAAAGCTGGAGCACGTTGGCTGTTTCAATCACAGACAGACGTGGAAAAATATGTCACGTGAGGGAAATTGTTAGAGGTAAGCTCCAACAAAGTCTGGAAAGCAGCCCATGAGTGTGGGTGGAAGGGCTTATTTCAGTACAATGTGCTAGATGAGCAGTGAACATCTAACTGCAGTGAACAGAAGCACCAGAGAGGGGATGTTTAGTAAGATGAGCCTTTTATCACCATCTCACCTGCCTTACTGATGCTCCTCAGCTGTTACTGCTGTTGCCTCCTGGTGCTGATAGGCAGTGGGAAGAGAAAGCAACTAGTGGGAGACATGGAAAGTTGCTTGGCTTATTAAGACCTACCACAGGCCTTTGGGCTTGGGAAAATGATGTATTTGGCAGTCTGCATACTGGGAAATATGCTCTGAGTGGGCTCTACCCCCATGAGCATGGCTAACAGGGCAAACTTGGCTGACCTGTGTGGCACAGAGCTTGCTTGGGATACATGTGGGTTTTCTCTATGCTGATCTAATTACTGGGATTGGTGGAAAACTATAATAATTTTTTTTAATGGAAATTGCTTTTCTGACAAAATGAATGTGCAAATTCTATTGCTTTTTTTTAGATATGACTATTTTGCACTGGAAAATGTGGGAACCAAAAAGATCTGCCAGCAAACCAAAGAATTTCCACTGTTTTTCTAAGGTAATAATGGGACATAAGAAAAGAGGAAGAGAGAGAAATTGAAATCTGCTCTATGCCCAGATGGTTTCACTTAAATTTGATATTGGACAAGACTACTTTACAGTTAAACAAATTCTAGGAGACTGGGGTAAAACAAAGATAACATAGCTGTCAAGTACTAGATAAAGGTTTTTCTGTTGTTACACCTACTGTCTTCTTACTGGTGTGCACTTGTCATGTTTTTTACCACACTAGTAACCTGGCAGTGTTGAAAAACCATGATTATAACCCACGAGATTAAAAAAATAAAAAAAATCCTAAGGAAGACTTGGAATCCAAATGACTTGATTAAAAAAAAAATAATCTTTCAAGGTTTGGATTCTTTTTGCATGGACAGTAGTGTACACATTTTAAAGCCAGTTCAGAAAGCAATGTCAAGATATATTTTGTAACACATGGAGATGCTTATGCAGGTGTTCACTGAAAGAAAATTTGCACCAAATTGTGAAAACAGAATGTTGCTGTTCCTTGTTCTGCAAGGAGGATGCCCTGATCCTCTCTTTAACTCAAAGAAAATACAAGAAACATGTATGCAAGCTGTCATGCTAAATTTGTTCTACAACTTGGGAAATTTTCGTGCTTCTGTACATGTGCAATGAGTTAAAGCACAGATCCAGATGCTACTGACATCGAGACATGTTTGCTAGTTCCTTCAGGTTTTGATTTAGAGACTCTCTTGTCAAGTAAAACTGCCAACCTGCATGTGGGAACAACAGTTACTCGTAGAAGTCTGCCTGGTCCCCAGTCAGGCTGACAGGATGTTTGCAAAGGGAAGTTTCTGTGAGGGTGAGAGGAAAGGAAAATGAAAACATTGCATACTCAGAGCAGCTGTAAGAGAAAGAAAACCTCTGGAGGAGCTGCTCCATTTGGGAAAGGAAATTAGGGATCCAAGAACTGGGCAATATTACAAATTTCTCTAAGGGGTAACTTCTTCACTCTCTTCTCAATATTTCACAGCAGCTTTCCAAAGAGAATCCAGGTACCTCTGGAAATGACACCAGTGATTTAGTACTTCTGCAGACGAGGTCTGGGAGATTTAACTGCTGTAATTTAAAACAAGACTGTCCAAGCTGTTTGCCTTGCTCATTGGCTGGAAATTACTGCCTTAGAGGATAAGGTGACATGCATTAGTGTCTCAGGGCTCCAGTTTACAGGCTTGGTAAGAAAACTGCTTTTATGGGGTTTTGGGCTAACACTGTTAACTAACATCTGTGGCATCCTTTTGTGGTCAGTGCTGCCATCCCTTGTGAAGGTGCTGGTAATCTCTGCTGAAAGTGAGGAAAGGAGCAGGGTGCAACAACTTAGACCTGCTGGAGCTGTCCATCAAAATCTTCTCTTCTGAGGTGTAAGTACCCCAAAGTCAAGGTTTTGTGGGTCAAATGTTGGACAATGTTGGCTTTCTGCTGGAGCGAAAATGTTTCACCCTGAGCTGTTTTATCTAGAGGTTGTGTGGTATGAAGTGCCTAACAGAGCTGAGGGATGGTCAGTCAGGACACTTGGCTGTGAGTTTAGCTGTATTTTTTAAGGTGGGTTTCAGTTGATGAAAAGTACATACCTACATCTCTGTTCATCATTCAAGGCTCCCTTTTAGAGTAGGTGAAGGCCAACTCTAAAACAATTCATGTCCCCTCAGAGCAAATATCTAAAATAGGTGAGATGAATCATCATCTAAAAATGCCTATTTCTCTTCATTATCTCTAAAGGAAAGATATGATTTCTGGCCCTTATTCTGAAGTTAAATTGAACAAATTCCATGTTTTTTGTCCATTTTTCTGAACATTTTCAGTTCAGTTTCTGCACCCTCAGAAAACAATGCTGAATTTGCATGCTATGAAATATTTACCAGCATATTTACTTTTCTGCTGCTGTTTGTAGCAATATTTGTTCTAACAACAACAACA
Organism: Ceyx melanurus; assembly: GCA_024611195.1. Taxonomy (NCBI): domain Eukaryota; kingdom Metazoa; phylum Chordata; class Aves; order Coraciiformes; family Alcedinidae; genus Ceyx; species Ceyx melanurus. The sequence goes on along the minus strand of JANHGL010024740.1, from coordinate 60,110 downwards.
ATAATAATAATGTGTACAACAATAATAATAATGTGTTATACTTGTCAAAAATAGTAAATAATAAGGAATAATTTTATGTAATGCATAATTGATGTGCACAATTTAAAAACCAATTAGCAAGAGCGAGAAAAAATCAAGATAGCAGAACATTGCATTAAATTGCTAATAAAAAATTATATTTTTTTTAAGGAGAAAAAAAAGTGATTCTGTTTATAAGAAGATATACTGTAAACAGAAAAAAGTAATATTGAGTGTCTTAGCTTCAGCTTTACTGTTCTCTTGTATCCACTGAGGATGGTTGCATTTGAATAATAATGATTTCTGCAGCTAGCTCTGTTTATGTAGAACTTGGAGACATAAGTGCTATTTAAATGGAATATAGTGTGTTAGCAGACAGGTAGAATTTTGTAATGCAAGATGTTTCCAGGCTGGACCAAAGATATCACAGGATAATCATCACAGGAGCTGTGATGCACTGACTAAGCAAAGACTTCAGGACCAGTACAGGGGACAAGTGTTTAGTATATATTTATCTAGATATATCTAGACAGGTGTCTTGGTATATTTTATGGAGTACACCAAGATTCAAAGGAGAAATCATATCCAAAATGTGAATTTGCAGAGTGTAGTTCTCTAGCCCTTAAAGGAGTCTCAGTTCTGGGGAATGCATGTGGCAACTGGATCCTGTGCTTGTGGCTTCACCCTGGTCTTTGCTTCTCTTGTGCTGGCACAAGACAAGTGTGAACAAACTAGGAAATCCTTTTGTGAACACTGTGTTTACTCCCTGAGATACAAATATACATGGACCAGGACACCAGCAGCCCAGGATACGGTATGCCTGTTGGCTATCAACATGCTATAGGGATCTCAGAAGCCCCCCTTTCAGAAAGGGTGATGGAGGGCAAGGATGTCTGCCCCTGTGGGGAGGACTGAAGGCTCCTCAGCCCCATTAGGTGCTCTGTGCAACCTTACCAACATCCAGAAAGACCAAGCTACAGCTCATCTACCAAGGCAGAGGTTTGTGTAACACAACATGACCAAAATATGTGTAATCAATAACTGACTACTCTATTACCCTGTGAGTCAGCAGGTCTCTTGGTTAAAGGACAAGATAGCCAGTCTCCCTGGGCTGGGTGACTAGGGACTGAGGGATTTCTGTCTGGTAGACTCCTTTTTACTGTAGTTGAATTTGAAACTCTTAGCAAATGCTTCTTTGCTTATAACCCCTGTCATGACATAGTTGGATGCATATGCTGATTCCTTTTAGTGATGGAATTGCTGACATGTTTGTTAATACCACTAAAGATACGATTATGCATAAGCTGTGACAAGCTAGACCCTAAGCTCAAGTAGTGTGAAAGGGGAAAAATAGTTTTTCCATTCCTCAATTTACACCTTAATGATCAAACCCAATATTTACACCACTTTCTCCATTTACATATTTTTTCCCCATCATATTTTTAATGTGGAAATTTCAATGGCTAAGACACAAATGAAATTTCCAGTCAGACCATGGTGTCAGCTTGCATCGAGCATGAGGGCCCAAACCCAGGAGCCAGGAGGCATTCAACAGGGAGACGCCTGGAAGGGGCTGCCTCTGTCCTCATCCATATTTCATTTGCAGTTCTGCATAAGCCTGTGCCCTGTTACCTTTAAAGATTCCCTGTTTAGCTGTTGTTTGTATCTTATAAATTATCACTGTTAGATATGGTCAAATCAGAAGATGATTCCAGATTTTTATTTTATTTTTCATTCATAAAAATGAAACCAAGTTGCCCAGGCTCAGCTGAATTAGGACGAGAATCAGCCCTGGATCAGCAATTTTGTATCTCCAAATACACAAATGCAAATTCTGCTTCAGTAGACAAATTGAAAAATTAAACTATTTAATTTTTATTTAAGTGCTTTAGACTTTTTCATGGAACTTCTGCCTAGTTGCACTTGTACACAAATGGCAAACACTCAGGGACAGAAAAGGGATATTGTATTTGTAAATTATATCCATTTGGGAAAGAACAACTTGCATATGGAGATGATACATGAGAACAGATTTTTTGCAAACAGAAAAATAAGGTGAATGTCCCCCTAAAAGAACGTTGCCTTTTGTTCACAGGTAGGTTCAAGATGTTTGGTTTTAGACTGAGAATTATTTAAAAACAAACGGTCACCGCTCAGATACAAAACTCCTGATGTGACTGTGACCAAGTGAAATCAACCGAACCGGTGGGGAAGGAAATGAGTCCGCACAGCTCTGTGACTTCCACACTGTGGGGACAACACAGGCCTCCTGTGGGAAGCACAGCTCCCCAGGCATGTGGTTTCAATATCCATAGGGTAGGCAGTGATCACTGCTGCACAGCAGACTCCCAGCTCTGTTTCTTGCCCACCGTCAGGGCTTGGCAGATAAGAGGGGTGGTTGTCCAGCATCCAGAGAGACGCACAGCAAAGTTGCCTGCAAAAAAAAAACTTGCTCGGGAGCGGTGCAGATATATCCCCTCTCTTATCTCTGTGGGTTTTCTTTGCAAATCCCCTGCAGGCAGAGTTTGCTCGACTAGTTAAACTGGCTCTTTCTGTCTTGTTTTTTTGGCAAACTAAGAATTTCCTTCCTGATAAAAAACGGACGGCAGGCGTCCCGATTGGGCGCCGTGTTGGAGAGGATGTGACATCAGGCACATCTCTCGCTTCGCTGGATCGCTGGCTGCCTACCAGGGCAGTCAGGGAGCTGTTTCATTAAATCCCAACCCAGGTACTCGAGTTTCTGCACAAAGTGCTGCCGGCACCACGTCCCGGTCTGCTCCAATGTCTGTTTGACTTGTGTGTGCAGAGTCTGCTTAAGAGATCACTCCCACAGCTGGAGGCTCACCAGGGGCGATGGAATTTGAACTCTCGAGACCAAACACGAAGTGAAAAAACAGAAACTGGACAGACAGGGCTGAGATGGATGATGAGGAAACAAATCAAAACGCCAGCAAATTGCAAGGAGCTGGAGGCCAGGCGTCTGCAACATCTCTCTCAAACCCACTGATGAGGGGTAAGTAATGATCCTGACTTGCCACGCAACTTCACTTCTGCCAGCAGTGGCAAAGGGCAGGGTAGTGCTATGGTGTTGTGCTGCTCCCAATGTCCTGCTTCCAGGGAAGGTCCACAGTCAGTCCTGTAAAATGTCCCCATGCTCTTGCACCTCTGGAGGGATTTTAATAAGGTATTCCTTTGTGATACTGAAAATTTTGTGGAGTTTTTTTGGTTTGGTTTTTTTTGTTTGTTTGTTTTTTTGGTGTTTGAAAGAAAAGTTTATCTGATTCTGTACCACAGTTTGTACTACTGGAAACAAAAGCAGCTCTTGAACCATAGGTCATTGAAAAATAAATTCAACTTAGATCAGTGCCAGCTGGGAGCTCAGAGTTGGCTCAGTTCCTCTTTTGTTTTTCTTTCTTTTCATTCCTTTTTTCCTTCCTTTCATCTTTTCCTTTTATTCATTTCTTCTTTTCTTCTTTTCCTATTTTTTCTTATTCTTTTTCCCTTTATCTTTTTCCTTTCTTTTTTTTTTTCTTTCATATAAGCAGACCCAAGTGTTGTTTCCCAGGCTGAGCCACCAGCCATAGTAGGTTCTTCTCAATGGCCAGGGCACTGTTGTCAGTTGTGATCAACACTGTTGTGGTCACCAGTTATCTGTTATTCAGAAAAAATGGCCTCACTCTGATCATTGCTCTGTTTTCTGGCTCAGGGCAATTGAAAATATGACATGGTGACAAAAGATAAGCAATTTAACTTCACATAACAGTTCAGATAAAATGTTCCTTGTAACTGTTTTCAGGGAAACTATTTCTTCAGTTCAATGGCAAGTGCAGAAGAATGAGGTAGATTAAGATAAAGTGACTTTGTACTGTCCTCACTCCTTTCCTGGGCTGTTCAGGATTCTTCTGTTCATATCAAACAGAAAATTAAGAACCTAAAACCACAACTCAAAGATGATCAATACATCTGCTGTGCTGTCTGCCCCTTGCCATAGGTGTTGCATATGTACATCCTGAGGCTAGAGTGGAAGGGAAAGGATGGTGATGTTATTAACAGTATGAGTAGAACCAGGTTCCCACTGCAGATAAGCTCCAGCAAAATGGAGTCTGGAAGGAAGGGACCCTACATGTCACACTGCTGCACTGAGATCATTTGGTCCTTTGAAAATCAGTCCATTCCTCTCGAGTCTGCCTGCTCCTTAGCAGAGTTAGTAAGCTCTGCTGGTGACTGATGAGCAGGAATGCATTTGGCTGAGGCTACATATATCAGAAACCTTAAGGAGAAAGCCTATATGAAAAATACCTCTTGTAATGCAGTTGTCTATCATGTCATAGGCGTATGTGTATGCATACATTTCCTCCAAAAGTATTTCAAAACCCCTTGAAAGCTACAGGCTGCATGACCACCACAGAGAGAAAACAGCTTGGGAACAGGCATGGAGCATGCAACACTTTCCTCGTGGTCAGAGGCTGAAAAATCATATAATCACAGAAAGGAATGCTCTTTTGGAAAGGTCTTGTGAATGCTCTGTTGTCCCCAGAGAGCAGTCAGAGTTTGCATGTTTGTGTGGTTATTGCCATAAAGCCCCTTCTGTGCACACCACCCTGCCAGTCTTCATGTGCCCGAGTGATGGCAGCACAGATGCAGTGCAGGTTTAGTCTGGCTGAGGGTTTCCGTGGTGAAAGGGGAGCTAGGTTACCCAATGCCACTGAAAGACAGTGGAGTTTGGGTGTCTAGATGCTGAAGCTTTTGAGGCCTGACTCAGCTTGTCTGTGGATTAAGGTGTGGGTAAATTTAAAAAGTGTATAAGCAGTTTCATTCCTCTGTGAAAGAGCAGTTATACATATTTTTTTTTCAATCAGAAATCTTTGTTTTTGGGGTGGTATATACAGTAAAAATAGCTGTGCCACCTATGTACACCAGCCTTGCTCCTTCATGGGCAACCCTGGTGGTTAAAGTGTTTTGATGACTTTCCTGAAAGTCACTATTTCAGGATTTTAAAAGTCCATGGCCAGTTAGCACTGGCATTTACTTAGGCTCTAATTAAAAACATGTGTAGTATAAATACTGATCATTTATTTATATTACCGATGCTGTACCTTCTGTGCTCTGGTGAAGCAGAGAGTGAGATGCCAACATTCACTGAAGCCTTTCCAGCCTCAAGTAGACAAAAAATAGGAACTGTGGTTTGCTGGAGAGTGATGTCCTGGGTGCAGGAACTGGGGCAATTTGTCATCCTCTGCAGGTAGATTGCCTCCCAGTGTTGCTTCGGGGTGGAGGTGTTTGCTGCAGACAGAGCTAGGGCAGGAGAAATGGCAACTTGGGGCTGTGCTGTTCGTGGCAGCAGATTTGGAAGTATGCCATTGCAACCAGTCATCAGACAGGCATTTATAACCCCACTTCCAGTGTGTCCCAGGCTGGTTGTGAAGCTCCTGTAAGCTTCCACTTCCATTTAGTAAAAAATCAGTCATCCTTTTAGTACAGAATTTCCAGATGGAATACAACCTGTTGGCACATATGTCTTTTTATTTTCCACTGCCATTTATTTTTGACACTTATGTGGTCATTTTTTTTTAATGTGTTATTAAGATTTGGCAAAATTGCAAGCTCATGTTCAGTCCATACATTACTATGGTCTGGTTTGGCTCTTTTTTTGTCTCAGCAGAGAAACCTGCTTCTCAAAAAAGCACTGAGTGAATAAATTCTGCACATTGATGTGATAGCATTGCCATGCTCCTCCCTCTTCACCACCAGAATGCTGACATGATGATACAACAACTAGATAGTTTGCACAAGACCTCGCCTGTATTTGTGTGGCTAAAAAAAGATGAAGCTGTGTTAAGAAAACTTGTTCCTCAATCTAGTTTTTTGGAATCACTATAAACACGGTCTCCTTGCAACTCATGCAAATTGGGCAATGGTAGTAGTTTCTAAAAGGGAAAATCAAAAGCTTTTTAGAGCCTGGAAACACAGCAGAGGCAGGGTCAGCAAGAACAACAGCATGGTTAGATAAGCATCACTTGACACACATCACTTCAAGTAAAGCTATTTTAGTCAGCTAATAATACTGTGCTTTAATAATTGAATTATTGTTTGGCTGTCTTTATGAGACCAAAACCAAAGCTTCTGGAAATGACTGTCCATTTGCTAAAGCCAAAGTATATTTGTGAACTTACTGAAACTGTGTTTGTTGTGGGACACTGCCCTGGAACACAGAAGGAGCCAGGCAAAGTTCAAATAATGGTCATAAGAAAGAATACAATTTATTTTTAAATAACTAATGTACATTACCCAGATTTCCTGTATACTCCTGCAAAATCTCAGCAAATCATCCAAGTCAGTCACTTGGGTTTTCTCTTTAATTTGTGGAAGGAGAGTGAGACATCTCTAGAGAGTAACAAGATGCCTTTCCAAAAGAAACTGAGTAAAATACCCTCTAGAAAAGCTTCTCTTCCTTCCCAGGGGGAAGATGGGCCATTGACATAAACCAGACACTGGGGTTCGAAGTAATGAATGCTGAAGTAGGTAAATGTCTCCCAGAGGGATTACTGTTGTCAGCTGTCTCTGACCATAAAATCTGTAATACTGGAGATCCCTTTCTATTAATATTTGTATGGCATACTCGTGCTGTACTTCACTTTGTGGTTTCAACAGCATTTGAAATACAGCTATTACTTGAAGCATAACAGTCTAACACTAAACACTGAAAAATGAAAGGTCGAATCAACAGGTAACACAAATTATGTCTTTGTACTTTGGTACCTCTTCTTGTTAGGTATTGTTGGCTCTAGCCCAGCTCTGAGCAGGGGTAAATGGCTGAGCAGCCACATCCTCTTCAAAATGCAGTTCTTCTCAGCTGCTTGGTGAAGTGTAGAGAGCTTTTGAAATTAAAAGCACCAGAAGGAATTCAAAGCAAGGGACAAGCTCACTCAGAGCAAGGTGATGCTCTGCAAATCCCTCTCTTGTCTTCTGAAGGGGAGTGCAGCTGCTCAGCGCCAAGATGGAATAAGTTACAAACACACCCAAAAAGAAACCATCTTTTTGACTCCCTCCCAGCAGCTGCTCCAAGAAAAGCTTGGCAGCTCAAAGAATAAAGCAGAGGAAGGGAGGTTTGCTGGGGTCACACAGTTGAAGGAAAGCACGCTGATGAAACAGTCCATGGAGCTGTTAGCCTTTTTCCTGTCTTTTTGTACAGACTTTGTTTCAGACTGGTCTCCTTTACACGATGCCTCTATCCATGGACGTCTGCTTACCCTGAAGAAACTCATCAATCAGGTACCCCTCTGCTGAGCTGATATGATCTCTGCTGAGTTTGTTCAGTGATTGAATTCAGTCTGTGCTTTAATGTGAAATCCCCAGGGTAGGAAGATAGTGTTGACCAAAATGCAGTGAAATCTGCATGTAACAGATACTTTTTTTCTGCAAGCAGTCCCTTCCCTAGCACAAGCTTTGAGCACTAAGGCAACGATGTCTTGAAATAGCTGGGATCATAATTTAATTTAATTAAAGTGTAGGTAATGGGATCTGTGATACTGGTATTTCTGGGCAGCTTGGGGGTTCCTTCTGCAGCTTCTGTGCTTAGGGGCAGCTCCAGTCCCAGGCAAGGCTTCAGTTGAGGCTTCAATTCAGCCACCCTTGCATGTATTTCTGAAGTTCTCAAGGGTATCTAGGGCCCCTGCTCCCTCTGCAGAAGGTCAGGGCTATGGAGAAGCAAATTATGAACCTTACTGATCCATTTTTCCAAAATTCTTGGATTTAGCCTGTAGATGAGTTGGTGGAAAGGGAGGGATATAGGAGACTTTTCCAGCTTGACCTTGTGGAGTACCAAGACTGCTAGAAAGAAAAGACCCTGTAGACACAAACCAATGGTTTCTACTACAGGGGCTGGCTTTCCTTCAGAGTGTGCCCCCACTGTCCACATCAGAAGCATTTCAGGACTTGATCTAGTCAAACAACCACAGACTCAGCAGGCAGGAGGTCAGAAAGGTTGAGCAGTCAAGATGACAGTTGCTGACCTCGACAAGAACTCTACTAGTAATTTTTAATTATTCTTTTTTTCCAGATTTTATTATTTGTGGTGTAGTGGAAATAAAACCATGCTGAGTTCCTAAAATGATGTGTGTATTGTCCCATTGGACAGTCCACTGCCTTCAGGTTTCTGTGGCAATTAATAGTGTGTAGAAGACATGACTCCTGATATGCTCTGCTAGTATACACTCCAGCCAAAGCATCACAGCCTCTTTCTCAGCTTATTTATTGAGATTAGTAACTCCATGTAGTTGAGGAAAGGCTGATTACATAGAGCTTTAAAGCTAGAAAGGGTGGGAGGTTTTTTTGTTTGTCTGTGGGTTTTGGTAGTTGGTTATAATGATATTTTCCATTATTGCATCAGGGGAGCGATGTTAATCTTCTTACAGCAGACCAGGTCTCTCCTCTCCATGAAGCTTGCCTAGGGGGTCATGCTGCTTGTGCCAGTGTCCTATTAAAACATGGTGCTCAGGTGAGTGCATGACAGACAGCACATTGTCTCTAGTGTTAGTGTGTTTATTATTGAATTTTAGTGCTAGGTGATATACTATTTATGTCAGCCTATTGCTGTGATTTACATTTATGCCTGCTTAAGGTGCATACATTATAAAATGCACTTCTTAATAAAGCAATTCAAAAAGCACACATATAAATAACATTTATTATTGTTGTTTTGATGAAGATGCCATCTCATCATTTACTGAAAGACTAAGGGGAAGTTCTTCATGTAAAGGGTTTGTAATACTGGAACAGTTAAGAGTGTGTCTTGTTTTCTGCAGACACTAATTTCATTGGTGTCAAAATGCAGAGTCTTTAATAGAGGTGTAGAACCATTCGGATCAGCTGATAACAAAATGGGAAGAAAATTGAAACAACATGTAAAAAAAATTGTGTCCTGTGGCCTCTACTTTTCAAGCAAATGTTCATAATATAGTGAATAAGAAAACCAAGTAATTACACATGTATTAACTTTCAGTTTAAAACTTGATTAAAAAAATAAGGGAGGGCTGCACACTTTCAGTTAAAAATGGACTGTTTTAGGAAAGGGGTAGGGGCAGGTGTGTTTCAGCTGAGATAACTGAGAAATGGGCACACATTTAACTTGGTAACTCTCATAAGACTCTGGAGCAGTACTTTTAAAACATTCTTTAGCAGGACATACTTGGGAGCCATTTAAAATTATTTATTTTTTTTTTTAATTAAAAGTTGTACTCTTCAGAAGCAGTATGCAGTTTTTGCAATTAATAAAATATAAAGTATTGAGAAGTCTATTTTCTGTTGAGAAAATGGAGAATTTTAATCAATTTTAAAATACTAAGAGGGAAAATACCCCTCCCTGATCGTGTTATTTTTCCCTCAGGTGAATGGAGTTACTGTTGACTGGCACACTCCATTGTTCAATGCTTGTGTCAGTGGCAGTGTGGCTTGTATAGATCTGTTGTTGCATCACGGAGCCAGCCTCCACCCACCCTGTGACTTGGCATCCCCCATCCATGAAGCTGCTAAGAGAGGTAACCTCACAGGCATCCATACTCCTTTCCATGTTACTAGCAGCTTTTTGAAGCAGGAGAGATTGGTGAAGAAGATCATTTTCTTGACATGGGTCATACAAAATACCTTCCCAGATGGTCTCATCACAAGTGGTGCAGTTCCTCCCACCCCTGGTGGTCACCAAGGGCAGCTCAGCTCACCTGTCATGGCCTCTCAGTCCACGTGGTAACACCTGGAAGGGGGTGCATCATCCAAGTTAGCCACCTTCAGTGTGGGCATCTGAGGAAGTCACTTGGCTATCATCAAAAGCAGTGGAGAGAGCACAATGTGATTTATCTCATTTTTGGTAGACGTGAAATAAAGCAGATAAAATGAGAGGGCTTGTCACGGTTTAGGGTCAGAGCAGCCCCCAGACCGATAACAGATGCTCTCTTTTAACCTCCCTCCCTCCCCAGAGGGGAATAGAAAAGGAATAAGGGAGAGAGAGACTAAACACGGGGTGTTATCGCTGCTAGAAGCAGCCACTGTCTGCAAAACAGGCTGCTAACTTCAGACAGTGCAGTTAGTTAGAAAATCTGAGCTGAAAAGTAAAATCACTGAACAGAATTTGTTTGGTTCTCTCTCAAACCAGGACAGGGCTTTAGCCTGTTTTCCTAACTGTAGCTTTGCAGCTCCTGTTTTCCATGTTGAAAACTCTGGAGTGGGTGAAATTATTACACTATTATCTCTTGATAAAATCTATCTCTTGACAAAACATTGAATCTTTGCCAAATCACACCCCTGCAATAGAGAATATGCTGAAAAAATGCCTGATCTCTGAGTTTTCATGTCCTTTATCCTTTTTAAGGTCACGTGCAATGTGTTGAATTCCTCTCATCCCATGGGGTAAATATAGATCACAACATCAAGCATCTGGGTACTCCACTTTATGTAGCTTGTGAGAACCAACAAGTGAACTGTGCCAAGAAGCTGCTTGAGTCAGGTAAGGATGGTGTACTCTACTTTTCTACAGCATTTACCTTTGAGTTCTCTTTGCATCAAAGATTTAGAGGAGCTCCTGATCTGAGACCTGGAGATGTTTCTCTCTTAATGGCAGCCCTGGGTTCAGTAGGGTAACAGGGTAACCAGGGTCTTCTTGAATCAGACTCAGCTATTATTTTCTTTGTTATTTGTTTAGCTATTATTTTCTGTTTTCCATCACCTTGATTTTTGCTAAAATGACAAATGTCTACATATGTCAATGTGTACTATAAAAATACCATAGTTTTTAATTAGTTCTGCAGCTCACTCTTCTTAGGGAGTTTTAGGAGCCATTAGCTCCTAGCAGCAGGGCTGAATGCTTAAATCCTTCCCTACCAAGGATCTCTAGAATTTTTCCATCTTCACATTTTTTTCTCCAACAGATACTCTGGCATTTGGAAATTCAGTACAGAGCAGGTTGAAATCCCACAGGTATTTTAAAGGAATGGAGCACTGGGATGGGGACCAAAGGTTGGCTGTAGGTGCAACTACATCTTTGTCCTGCTTTGAGATATCCATGGGCTGGACTGTGAATGAAAGACTTCCTTGTGCACCATTCCTCTGGGGTTATTTTTTTTTTGTCACAATCTCACTCCTTTCTCAACCAGCATGAGTCGTGCATGCACAAATTGTAGTACCAAGTCCTAGCATAAGAAAATGTGTCTCTATGTGGGTGCCACAGCTTTTACAGGTTATTCAGATATAACAACTAGTGCAGGAAATGTAAATAGGCTACTGTATAATAATTATTTTTTGTCATTATTTGTCATCTCTTGGTGTTCAGGAGCCAATGTGAACAGTGGCAAGGGCCTGGACTCTCCTCTGCATGTGGCTGCCAGGAATTGCAGTGTGGAGCTGGTATCACTGCTGATTGACTTTGGAGCAGACATTTGGGTGAAGAATAGTGAAAATCAGAGGCCAATGGAGCTGGTCCCACCCGGTAGTCCTGTGGGCCAACTGTTCCTACAGAATAAAGGTGCCCCTTACCACTTGCTTTATTGGTTCACTTGGGATTAATTAATTATAACAATAATAACCTATCTTTCAACCTATGGTTTCTGAATCTACTGCACGGGTGAGCAATCATATGGAGCTGGCAATATAATGCAAAATAAAGTGTAGGGTGAAAAAAGCCCAAGCAAAATGCTCCTTAGAAATTGATAGTACCTTTTTCTGATTACCTAAAGCACTGAAGTCCGTGGGATTCTCTCAGTGATGGGTGAATAGTTGCAGCTTGTGAGAATGGTGCAAATGTTAAACCTCTGGTATCATAGACAAGTTTGGAAATGCATTATGGGGATCAGTCATCCCAGTTTTGATAAATTTGTAGGTTTTGGGTTTGGGTGGTTTGGTTGTTGTTTTTTTTTTGGTTGGTTAGTTTTGTTGGTTTTCTTTGTTGGTGGATTTTTGTTTGTTTGCTTTTGCATTTATCAGTGGGATCAGAATGGCCAAACACATATGCAGTGTGACACTGTAATAACGAGTTTATCTTGCCCCATATCAGCTTGACTTGTTTTATACCCATGAATAAAGTAACTAACTCATCTGCTGACTCCTAGCAGAAGGGTAACCCCTTTGTGCAGCCCTTCCAATAGCACAACCATTTTTATCATTTCATAGCTGCTGGAAATGTGGTGTCCTGCACAAGTGAAGTCTCAAATGCTGATTAAAGCTGCCATCTCACAGCACTTTTGCTGCAGCCCCCATTCCTTCACACTGCACTGCACTCGTCCACCAGCACTAGCATTACAGATCTCTGGTGACCACTATCTTATTTGCTCAGGTGGCACCTAAACTGTCCCCTCCCAGCTCTCTTGACTCCCTTTCTCTCTCTACAGTGCATCTTCTTATCTTCTCCCCACTCCCAGCAGCCAATCCTGAGGTTGTGTTCATTGCTGCCTTCCCCTTGCCCCTCTTATCTTTCTCCCACAGCCCCCCACAATCCCTTGTGTCTCCTCACGCTGCACATCATGGTGCAGATGACACGTTGGGCAGCTGAACATTTACAGGTGCCACAGTTAAAATGGCACATGGGATCTACCTCTTCCTGAAAAGTTTGAGTGACCCAAATAAGGATATAATACCATTACACTTAGATTTAGTAAAACCACCACAGGGAGGGGTTATCAGGTGATTGAGCAACTGCTGTAGTTTATCCTTGCATGCAGTCTAAATGCACACGTGGGTACAAACGTGACTCAGAAGCAAAATGCTCCTGAGGTTTCTGGGGATCACACACTCCCAGCATGAGGTAGATTGAAGGAGGTGGGGGGAATGGTGATGATGGTGATGCAGAGCTATTGTTTCAGCTTTACAATTTGAGGCCACATGTGTAACATCTTCTCTGGCTCTTTCTCCAGGGCCGCTGTCCTTGATGCAGTTGTGCCGCCTGTGCATCAGGAGGTGTTTTGGACCCAAGCAGCATCAAAAAATAACCAGACTTCTGCTCCCAGATGAGCTGAAACATTTCCTTCTCCACGTTTAAGCCTTTCCTGTTCAAAATGGTGCCTTTAACAACACAGCCAGGTTCGTTGAGGAAAGACTTTTTTCTCAAAGTCATGTTGCCAACGCCTGCAATGTTAATGTGCAGCAGTTGCTGGTCTCTAGAAAAGCCCTGTGTCCAAGGATCACAGGACTGACCTATTCTCTCAATTCTTCCTGACACTGCCCCAAAAAAATCATCTGGAAAGGAAAAATTCCTCACGGTTTCGTAGTGAAGCTTAGAAATGTGACTTGAGAACCCCCTAGAAAATAAGCATTGCACCTTAAGATGGTTCTCTTGAGCCTCTAGCACAAAGTGCTGATGGTTGGCAGGCTGTCACAAAGAAAAGGCAGATCCCAGGACTAACAGCACCTCACATGTATATTGAGGATAATAAGTGTCTTTGTAAGCAGAGCTCATGTGCCTGTCATCTGGGAGAGCTGTACCCCCACCATTGTATGGTTAAGGAAAAGGAACCCAACTGAATCTACTTGCAAAGCAATCTGGTATTTATTTTCTAAGTGTACCACACAGCAGATAGATGAGCACCAACCAACAATCATCTTCATTTAGGCCAGCATTTGAAACATGCATTTCTGCCACGACAGCAAGTAGGTCACTGTTGATGGCAGTTCCCTACAGTGCAATCATAGTGGGGGAAAAGTTTTTAATCATCCATTAAAATCACTTATTCTTGATGCTTTTAGACATAAGGGAGCCACACTTCAGAACTACACATGTTCTCCTTGTAATATATTATTTTTCAAGGACTCAGGCTAACAGGCTATCAGTAGCAGGCATTGAGGGCTCTCCCTTTCTACCCTGAAAATTAGGTGATGTTCCCTAAACATTTCTCTGCGTGCATCAGAAAAACAACAGCTTCTATCCCCTTTCCTCACCCCCAGAAAGAGATCATCTTAAGAGGGAGATAATTTTCTTTTTTTTTTTTTTTTTTGGAGAGATGTTACTTTGTTCATAGAGTTTTCTCCATAAGAATGGTTATAAGAATAACATGTGTGGTCATCAAACAATGAAAATACTGAAAGTCCATTCCAAATTAAAAAGATAATGGATCACTTCTGTCCCTTACTTAGTTGCTGGCTCAGTGTATGTGTGCCTCAAACAAATTCGACATATGTGATTCTTATTCCACTGAGCTCAGAAGAACAAATATTTTCTCTAGCTAAACTTTAACATGTGATGTTTATCTTTCCCTCCCAGAAACACATCCTGCTGCCACAAACTACAGTGTGGTTGTGACCACCCTGTGCATTCCTGGCTACTCCCCTGGGAACATCATCTGCCTGTTACATGTGGAAATGATGATGCTAAAGATCTTCTGACTGCTGCCCTATTCCCACTCCAGCTCTGAACTGTGGTACACCAGCATCACATGGGAGCAGCAGCACACCCACCCCCCGAGGGGCTACCATCACATCTTGTTGGAGCAGCAGGCCACGTACTTTGGTGCTTTTGAAGAACATTTTCACTTCTTTGTGGAGACACCTGCAAGAGTGGGCTTGGTGTGCAAAAACTATGACATCATTAATGTCAGTGATGATATATATGGAGTCCTCAACTCATAAGTGGAGAGACTGGCATCTTTCAAATACACCAGCTTATTTTGATGTTTACTAGTGTGCCAGTGTGAGGTACAAGCCTTGCTTTCATATGTGGAAGTTAAAGAGAATGGATGAAATGCTGCCTGGATGCTCATATTTGATGTAAATGACAGTTCAAATTGTCAGCTGGACAACAAGATCGTTGACTATAGATATCCAGTATGGTGGTTTGTTTTGGGGATTTTTTTGTGTGCTAACAACACAGCAAGAGCAGTTCTGTTGTCTACAGAACTCTATCTGTTCTCTAACTCCCCTTGTCATCCAACCCAATTCATCAAACAGAACTTGAGACATGTAAAAATTCACTGCTTGGCTTAGTATGGCATTCTGTATTCTTTCCCTCCTGCTGGGGAGGAAAAAATAGACACCTGACTTCATAGGCTGAAGATGGGAAAGGTGGATCCTTCTAAAATCAGTATGTTGGTTAAGCTGAATCTGCACTGAAAAAGCAGGGAACAAATAAAGCTAGTGCTTATTTTTTGAAGACTGAAGTGTGAAGAATCCCTGCTTTGGTGACACACTGGAAAGCTGAAGATCCAGCCTATTTATTGTATTTTAGGTTATGAAGAGCTGTTTGTTTACGTACCAGTTTTATCATTTACCTTTAAACATCTTATTTTGTAACTTCAGCCAATGGGTTTCTCCAAGTAATGCTAATAGCAGGATAAAATTGTTCAAACAAGGTGGTGAAAGTGTTACTTCTACTTAGCTATTCTGGAAATTTCATAGTGTGACTGTTTACTTGAATCTCTCTGATCAAGTGTAATTAGGATGAATTCTGTATGCTCAGCTTGGATCATCTTGGTATGTTTATTTATTTTAATATAAATTGTGATCAACACTGGCAAATTAACAGTTTTATGCATCAACACTTCACCAGTTATAAACTGTAAATGTTGTACAAGATGCAAGTTGAATAAGCTCATTATTGGTGAGATTTGGATATTTTTCTATATTTGAAACTATTCCAAACATAATGTAGGTCCTGAAAGACTGTCAGGAATATATTTTATTAGAATCTTTGTTATTATTTTATAAGCAGTTTAATGGTAGTCAAGACACAATCATGTAGGAAATTTCCTCAAAAATAAATATTTTACACTCTATTTTTTATTTTCACTCTGAAAATTATAGTATTAATTTTGTGGATTGTCTGATATGATGAAATTGTGGACTGAACTCTAATTGTTTGCAATCCTACAGGCACGTAATATATGGAACAATTCCTTTGAATAGACCTATAGAAAAGGTAAGACTAAAATGCAAATACTATGCAAATCTTGTCTTTTGCTGATTTTCTGAGGTAGAGTCGGACTGTTGCAATTCTTTTTTACTCACCTGAGGGTTAGCAAAAAGAAACTGGAGATTTCACAAAGTAAATAAGGGGTATGGAGGTGTGTTTTGGTGTTATAATGACATTGTAATGAGCAAAGTTTGCATAAAGGACAGCAGTTTGTCAGAAAAGGTCAGAATGTTGGCCCAGGGAGACAAACAGGCATCTTAACAGTCCTGTGGTACCATCGAGTCCCATCTCTGCTGTGATTCACAGAGCTTGGCCATGAAGTCTTCATTCCACCCCTGTGCTGTTGGCAGGTAGTGCCGTTCAGGGAACCACTGTGGAATGGATTCCTTGCATACCAGTTGCACTCCACTCTGGGAGCTTCTTCAGTGTGATACTTTTCCTTAATTTGTGAACAATGCTGCACCTTTAATATTATTTTAATGTCTAAGTCATGTCCAGTTATTATTCCACAACCTGTGGTCCCAGCCTGAACCCTGCTGGCTTTGTTTAAAAATTCCTGGGAGTTATTTCTATGCATACTGAGCAATTATTTGTCATTCCTTGATATATTGCTCAGCTTACTGCTTCAAGGGATACTCATTCTCATGCACACAGACAACATTTTATACATAAGTGCTCTCTAGGATGCCTCAGCAAGTCCTATTCTATAAAATGACAGCAGTGATTGCTGGGAGGAGAAATGCTTCAGATTCTTTTTTCCTCATTCAACACAGTAACCCATATTCCAGCCCTTCTTCAGTGCTCAGGTAGCACACCTGGACAATACCTGGGTCATGTCACTGTGCAACAAGGTCTTGTTTCCCTTCTATGCCAGGTGAAGCCTTTCCTTTCTGAACTACTACCTTTCACATTTTTAAAGGGCTTGAAACTCATTAATCATCTCTGATTCAAGAGACACAGGACTAGACTCGTGGCTTTAATGCCTGTGAAGTAAAATTGAGTTTGTAACCTGTCAGCTGTCTCACTTCTCAAATTAAACTGTGGAGTCTCTGCTGAGTCCGGGGCTTTTGAAATCCCTAGAGCTCTTCTTTCTGTGGTCTGAAAAATACAGTAGTTACCAGTTAAAGCAGCTCTTTGTCTCATGAAAGCACACTGATTCTGATTCCCAAAGGTTCATGCAAACCTTAGAAAGATTCTATGAATACAACAAGTAATACAGTTGTCTTACTGTCATTGAAGCTTCATTTTTGTTAACTTATTGTGTGGACCAGGAATTGCATTGTTTTTGGCTTTGATTAAATAACTGTTCCAAAACAGGAACTTGTGAGATTCAGCATGGAGCAAAGGTCCAGCAGCTGCTTTGCTCTCCCCCATCCTCCCCTAGGTGCACCACCCCTGTACATGTACATCTTTTTCCCTTAGAAATATTTATATATAATTTTTTCTTATGAGCTATGTAAATAAAGTATCCCTCCCTGAAAAAAAAAAACCAGCCAAAACCAAAAATTAAAACAACTAGACCAATGACCAGAGCTATTTCATGCTTTCCAGCTGCTTTCTTTGGGTGCCCTGTAATGTTTCTCAGATACATCTCTCTTCCTGCACCACATAACCAGACATCTTAATCCAAAAGATGCACCTAGTGAACACACCCTCAGCCCAGTTCCTGAAGGGATTTTGCACATGCTTTCTCAGTTATTTAGTTTCATAAAAAATGAGCTTAATTGTTTTTCATGCTTGTCCTGGATTAAAGGGGGACTCCTATGTGCAGAGATCCAGCAAACAGCATAGCATTTCTTTTCCCAAGATATGTAAAAAGGATTGTGCCCAATCCCTGTGCACAGCCTGGAGTTTGTGTCTGCTCCCCTGTGTGCCCAGACAGCTGGGCAGAAAGGTGGTCAGGCAAGGCATTTCTTCCCTGATTAGTTAAATAGCTAAAAACCCCCACACCCCAACTCCTATTAATCAGGACTAAAAGCCAAACCATTTAGATACACATAGGATAGGGGTAATTGAATATATTTTGGTCTCTGGAGGCTGAGATAAGGATTTGCTGCCTTTCCCCTGCTGCAGCAGCTCCAGGAACCAGAGCCCTCCTGGAGCAGGAGGGCAAGGGGCAGAAAAGTGGCCTCCATGGGGACTGTCAGCCCTGCTGTCTTTGCACACTGCTGCAGACAGTGCTGGGTTTAGCCAGCAGATGGTATTGCTGGCACACACCTCAGCATAAAAGTTTTGTGGAATAAATCAAGCTGGGAGAGTTTGTGGTACTGTGAGTAAATGCAGCCTCAGGCTCACATGTACCAGGGAATTGCCATCATTGCCACTTTCATCCAAAGGCCAGGAAACTAATTTTTCCTGTCCCACTATTGCCCAGCCTTTCTGTATCTGTTGTCCAAAAGAGGGATTCAGCAGGATGCTTGCAATGTTCAGGGTTTCTCTGATTAATTTACTTTACATCTACTTTCTTTTCACATGGAAAACGAATATTTTTACCTTTCATAGATGATGTGAATAAAGCTCTGTAGAATTCTGGAAAAAATAATGTAAACAGGTTCACTTGGTCACTGTCAATGACTTGATAATTAGAGGTATCCTGCAGCACTCCCGGTCTGAGAAAGTTCTGCTTGTTGACTTAATTTTTTACACAGCAATTTGCTAAGATATTTTCCCCCCAAAATCCATTAACACTTGACAGAAAAAAAATAATCAGTTCCAGAAAACAACATCCATACCTACTGAAATTACATATAATTAATGAATTAAGACACTGAAATCTGCCTCAGCATTCAGAATCAGTACTTACTGGAGTACAATACACTTCAAAACCCCTTCTCTCTTCTAAGGAATTAATTGCTATTGCCAGCTTCCTAATTTCACAAGCTGGCTGTTACCACTTTCTTGACAGCAACTCTAGGCACGAGTCCCTCTTTTAATTTACTTTGGGCAAAAGTACTTCTTGGACCTCCTTGGAGCCTTCTCCTAAAAAAAAAAAAAAATACTCAGCATAGCACTTTGCAAAGCCATTTGATACCACAGGACTTGTCACATTTGTGCTCCATGCCATGCAGTGACTCTGATTTTAGGGAAAATCACAAATTCTCTCCACAGAATTTTGTTTATACTGTTTTCCATGGTCTACAGCCTAGGAGATGAATGTTTTGCACATGATGACCTAAAGCAGCTTCATGGCTTAGAAATAAATGCCTTCAGATACTAACTCCATGTAAACTAGGCCTTTTACATGTAATTTATGCTGTGAATTATTATGGCAGATCTCCACTCATCCTTCTAGGTAAGCTACTTTATTAAGCCATACAAGTGACTGCCTGAAGATGAGCATTTGCCTTGTGCAAATGGAGGCAGTTACTTTGAGAGTGCTCTCATTTCTCTGAGTCTTCTACAGGAGCTGCCTAGAATATTGCAAATATTAGTGAGTAAAAAAAATGTAGGTGTCAGAAGCAACATCACAAACTTAGTGTGTTTGTGCTACTCCTGCACAGCAAATTGCACCTGGCTGGCATACATAGGGAGCACAGCTCCTTTACAAGTTTCTTCTGTCTCCACAAAAGCCATAAAGGAAAAGAGAGAAGGAACTCTGCTTTGCTTTCTATCACCTCTCTGCCTCTGGGCTTGCTCAGTGAGAAATCACCCTTAGAGCCTGTGTCCATGAGAGGGGGACTGCTGTAAGCAGCCGTGTGGAAGCCATGCACCAGAGAGACCTAAGCACTGGAAAGTTTATGGTTCATTTAGTATGGTTCCCATCTGAAGTGATGCATATTTTAACACTAAACTCCAGCTATGGTCATCTTGAGGCTGCTGTTCCCTCAGCAGAGCTGTATTTTTGTGCACTGTTCAGCACCATGGTGCACGTGGCCTTCAGTGAACAACTTCATTTCATATCACACATCAGCCTTTGGATGACAGTAAAAGCATAATGGTTTAACTACCATTTTGGCCATCTCAGACTTCTATTAAAGTGCAGATATTCTAATATAACTAGGGGTAAAAAAAAAAAAAAAAAGATTTCTTGGCAGAATTTTATACAAATGACTTCTGTTCTCTTTTCTGATAACTTGAAACAATTTTCTCTCCAAGATCCCATTCTTCCTTTCATTAATGCACTTATTGACTCGTATCTGTGGAAGCACCTTGCCTCCTGGCTCCTTTTGCTGGCTCATTACATGTATTTATTGCTGCATTTCTCTGAAGCAATTTCATTAAATTCTTCTTTATGGTTATTGCAGAAATTTATTGTTAGTATACAGTGCCCTTTCATGCTCGTAGCAAGTACAAGTTCATTCTGTCTCTTAAATTTTATTAATCTCTTTCAATCATTTAAAAAATGAAAAAAAAAAGTTAAGTTACAGCAGAATTTTGCCTCTTTCTATTAACAGCAAAATAAACTTAATTTCCTGCAGCTTTCTGTTTTATAGCTCAAAGCTTTGGTGTGGATTTTTTTTTTTTTTGAGAGCTATTATGATTGCCCACAGGCAGAACAAGTTCAGTAAAATATCAACTGCTGAATCTCCAAAGAAATGTTCATTGGGGAAAAACTTTTCATCTCTTTTGTTTGCAGCATTTTAAAGTTACTTAAGAGGCATTTCTGTTCACTTAACCTCATGAAAGGTGACCATTAGCATCAGTATTTTTAAAGTGCCACAAGTATGAGGCAGGATTGTGAATGTTGTTGGGGGATTTGGAAAGCACTTTTGAAAGAGTCCAAAAGACAAATGAAAATACTTACATAAATAAATGTTGATACATAAATACCATGTTGATGCATCTTGACTGGCAGCATGTGCAAAGCAGTTGTTAATGGCAAATCAAGAGCTGTATCTCCAGGATAGCCTATAACATCCTGCTCCAGGAACTGTAGTTTCTAGCTCCCATGGGAAATACATCTTACAGGACTAAAAGTTTCTTTGAAGCCCAGAGGATGGGAGGGATGACAAGTCAACACTGGAGATGGAGCTGCTATTTCTGGTAGCAGAAGATGGGAACCTTTGTTCCCAGCCCTATCTTCTGTCACCTCTCTCTCTTCCCCTTCTTCCTTCTCTTTCCTCCCACCTTGCTCTTCAATCTCCTTTCCCCTGCAATTGACAGTGGCTGGAGAAATTAAAACCATCTGAGAAAAGCAAATGAGGAATCCCAGAAGACTTTATTAATCACACCACAATTTCACTGTTCATGTGGCTCATGGGTTCCTCTCTGGTGGTCCAGCATGTCCTGAAGACTTTCTTTGTTTCCATCACCAAACTCATCCCTGATTCTTCCTCTGTTCCTTAGTAATCTCTCACCTGTCCATGCACACATTTCCCATGTTCAGCCTCCATCTTCATATAGATTCAGTCTTTATATATGTTTTCCATCTTGCTCTGCCCTCCCATGATTCTCCCAGCTCCAGTCCTGAATCCTTTCTAGGCATTCTCTCATTAACTTTCCCTATCTAATCTCTTTCTTCAGTCATTCTCACTCCCTTACTTCTCAAGTTTTGCCCTCATTTAAAAAAGGTTTATGCTGTACTTACCTGGGAGCCAGCAGAGAGAGCATAAAGGAATGGTGCTTACTCTTTCCCTGTCTGGAAGCCATGAGCACCAGTGCAGAAAGGCAGCTGAAACAAAATTCTTCTTTACCTGAAAATGGGAATGAGATTAATAAAATCCTCATTTTTAGCTTTTAGTTTCCATCTGTTAGCAGCTCTTTACAGACCAACACATGAAG
The DNA here is from genome assembly GCA_024611195.1 of Ceyx melanurus. Classification (NCBI taxonomy): domain Eukaryota; kingdom Metazoa; phylum Chordata; class Aves; order Coraciiformes; family Alcedinidae; genus Ceyx; species Ceyx melanurus. The sequence continues at coordinate 38,488 of JANHGL010024740.1, read as the reverse complement.
GATAAGAAGACGATCTGGAATAGTCAACATGGAACCAAACTGATAACCTTTTATAACAAAATTACTGACTCAGTGAATGAGAGGAGAGCAGTAGGTGGTGTTTATCTCAGCTTTAGCAAGGCTTTTGAAACACTCTTACAGACAGCTGTTAAATGAGCAGATAAATGGCCAGTAAGGTAGACTCAAAACAGCTGAACTGCCAGGCTCAGAGGGTTGTGATTAGCATCACCTTGAGGCTGATCACTAGTGGCACATACCAGGGGTCAATACTGGGGCAAATGACCTGGACAACAGGGCAAAATGCAATCTCAGCAAGTTGGCAAGTGACAAAAAGCTGTTGCAGGAGAAGCTTTAGGTGGTCCTTTAACCCTAAGTTAAACATCAGCCAGCAATGTGTCCTTACAAAAAGAAGGTATCAGGATGAGGTACATGAACTTTCCCCTCTGCTCAGCACTGGTGAGACACACCTGGAGTGCTGGCTCAAGCTCTGGTCTCCACAGCATAACTAAAGTGAGTACAGCAAAAGACCACAAAGGTGGTTAAGGAACAGAAATACCTCTCATACAAAAAGAAGCTGAGAGAGCTGGGGCTGCTTAACATGGAGAGAAGGCAGCTTAGGTGGATGTGTAGAAATACCTCATGGGGTGTAAGTAAAGAAGACAGTCAGGCTCTTCTCAGTGGTACCAGTATCAGGAAAGAGACAATGGGCACAGACTGAAACATGGAAAGTTCCACTTAAATTATTATTATTTTTTTTTTACTGAACACTGGTACATGTTGCCCAGAGAAGCCAGGAGTCTTCATCCCTGGAGATAAGAAAAACCTGACTGAATGTAGTCCTGAGCAACCTGCTCTAGCTGACCCTGTTTTGAGCATGGGGTTGGACTAGACGTCCTCCAGAGGTGCCCTCCACCCTCAATTATTTTGTCATTCTGTGATTTATTCTGTTAGCACAGGAAGCTTTCAGAGAGAAAGGAGCTTGATCCACAGTCCACAGTTTGCTTACATTTCTCCATATAATCATAGCAGCAACATTCAATTACCTGCATGTCACCTTCATTTCACACCTGCATTAATTGGATGCAGAATAGTGAGTGTAAGACAGACCTCTGTTTCTGGTGCTGAAAGGCAGTTTCACAGAAATCGAAGGCAATAATGATAAGGGTTTTTTTGTAAGCATTTGCAAACTCTTCCCAAAACAGGCAACAGCATTCAGCTTCTCCTTATTAGTATGTTAGGTTTTTTATCATTAGAACTAGTGCAGAATAACACTTTGCAGCACAGGGAACTGCAGATGTGGTGTGCAAGGCAATAGATTTCAAGAAAACTTTTCTATCTGCCTGAGGAAGATTACCAGTGACAAAACAGAACCTTTATAACAACTGCAGAGGCAAACTGTTCACCATTGATTTTTTTCATTTTAAAAATAAGCCTATATGGATTTTATTATTTTGTAAGCATATGCTATTGCCCTGTTGCCACTTCTTGTATTAAGCCACAAGCTTTCTACTGAGTTTGAACAGTCTGAGGACTGAGGCTTGTCAGGCTGACTATATGAATATTTTGAGACCTGCCTGCAGCCTTATTTTATGTTGTTTATATGTAAAAAGTGTTGGTTTGTTTGTTGTTGTGTTGGGTTTTTACTTTGGTTTGGTTTTTTTTTGACTTGGAGTCAGTGGGTAAGGGGTCAAAGTGTAAAAGCATGTTAGCAAATATTAACATGTCTTTAGGTAGATCCTGGGATGAGGAAGAAACCATACAAATAAAAATTGCCAACCTTGCATTAAGTTCAATACTCCAAGAGATTAATGTCCTGATGTCAAGGGGGGGCAGATCACCTCTACCTTAATAAACTGAAAGGCTCACCCTATGAAGTTGCAAGACTTTAAGACTTTATTGAGTTCAAGTCATTTAACTGGACAATTGCTGGCACTGTATCTGTCTTCAAAAAACAGAAAAGTACTATCCAGACAACAAAATAATTGATATGTCCATCTTCCCTCAAATTACTGTCCCTGATGTTACCTGAAATTGCATGGGGAGAATCTTTAGTGGTCGAGGAGGTAAAACATAAAAATATATTGATTGCCTTGGTAGCTCTGTGACCATATTTTTCTACTACCATTCCTTTTTGTGAGTGACAATAGGGTGACATCATCACTGTTGTGAAGTTTAGGCTCTGTAAACGGTTTGGGATCTGATCTGAGTCATTCTGTGGCATAAAGACCTTGATGAGTAATAGCTTCTCTGAAGGGCATCCTTTGTAAGAAAAGGACTGTGATGATGTAAGAAGATATCCATTCATATGAGAGATTCTTGAACAAAGCATCCCCAAAGACAGATTGTGAGTCACATTGGTTCTTCTGCTAATATAAGATACTTTGGAGATGTGATCTGTTTTTAGGCAAGAGTGATGCACAGGGGTTCTTCAGAAAGGTGGGATGGGTTCTTTCCTTTCTCTTCCTGTGGGACATATATTAGATAATTCCCAGCAAAGAAAAGGCAGAGGGAATTTGAACCACTGTGGAATGGATTCCTTGCATACCAGTTGCTCTCCACCCTGGGAGTTTCTTCGATGTGATACCTTTCCTTAATGTGTGAATAATGCTGTAGCTTTAATATGATTTTAATGTCTAAGTCATCTCCCATCATTATTCCACACCTACATCAGGACAACACATTTGCTTTGATATGTAGCCTCTGAAATGCAGTTTTTCATCCGAGAACAAGAAAAAGTCTTTCAAATCCAGGGAGCAATATCTGAGGTCAAAGACTTCTTAGAAAATAGGGTTACTCTGGAGTATATTGCAGAGGTGGTTGTTCAAGCAGTATTTGCCCTTTATGATCCTTTGGTCTGTCTTTTCATTCCCAGGTCCTCTACATAACTAAAAAGGAGAATGAAAATTACTGCTCTTCAAGGAACACCTACTGGATGTACTCTCCTCTAAATGATCTTTCTGATATGAGTTTTTACTTACAAGATATGGTGAAGCAGGGAAAAAGGATCTTCCTTTGTGTCTAGAACAACTCTCCCTTGCAGCCTTGTCTGAGGATGAGTGACCTCTCATCTGAATCTCTCTCATCTGAGGGAGTTTAAATCCATTATCTCTTTGGATATATAAACTAGTCTGTGACAGAAGATGAGGAGTGAATGGAGAAAAGGGATCATGACTTGCTTGACATCAGTCTTTCTTCACAGGGACAAAGTGTTAAATTTGGATTAAATCAAGTAGGCCTTCAAAATACATTTGGCTTTTTTGGTCAATAATAAGTGAACATTGATAGTAGGAATTGATATTTTTCTGTTAGGTATCTATCAAAATATCATCCAAGGGTTGTCATAAGGGGGAGTGACAGACATTTGGGAAAACAGAAGATCCCAGAGACTGAAGACAATCTCCTTTATTTTGGTCACTGTTTGGAAGGGAGAATGCAACTTGTAGCAGGTGACTATAAGGAACCTTTCTTAATAAGACACACATTAATATTTTGATTCCTGGAGCATATACAATATCCTGCTAAGCCTTTTTATGAAAGTACAATAAAATTTCTATATAGGGAAATGCAGCTTCCAAGGGAAAGAGCAATTAATGAAGAAAGAAAGTAAAGACCTGGCCTCACAGCCACACGGAGGAGGTCAGTGTCTTCTGAAGTGGTATGCAAAACACTGCATTCACAGCCAGTCCCATCATGTTCAAAGAGTTTATAAACAAGCTGCAAGTTAATTAGAGGGAAGTTGAAGGGCTGTCAGATAATGCTAAGCTTCATTAAATATTGTCTCCTCGGCAAAACCTAGGAGAGAGATGTGATACATTTATTTTAATTGCTTTTATGCTTTTATTGCATCTTAGCCACCTAAAATATCAACTGCCTACACAGATATAAATAACTAGGCATAAGACAGGAGACATTAAGAGAGCATCTCTGTATTGCCAAAAAAGTCATTAGTGAACATACTTTTGTTTACATCAGACAGGCAGACAGACAGACAATGTAATGATAAAGGACCCTGTGCTGGTTTTGCCTGAGATAAAGTTATTTTTTTTTATAATATCTGGTATAGGTCTATGGTTTTGATTTCTGTTGAAAACAGTGTTGATAAAACAGAGATGTTAACACATCATGCTCAGCCTATAAAGCTGGGAGAAGAAGGAGGCAGGAGATGTTCACAGTGATGGCTTTTGTCTTTCCAGGTCACTGTTATGGATGATGGAGCCCAGCTTTATTAGAGATGTCTGAACACCTGACTGCTGATGGGGAGTGGTGAATTAATTCCTTGCTTTGATTTGGTTGTAGATGTGGTGTTTGCTTTACCTATTCAACTGTCTTTATCTCAACACAGACATTTTCTCACCTCTACCTTCTGATCCTCCCCAGGTGTGGGGTGGGAGGATGGAGTGGCTGTGTGGGACTTAGTTGCTGGCTGGGGTTAAACCAAAACATAACCCCACTAACCACTAGGTCTTTCATAGACTCAAGAAATGAAGGGTATAAAGTATGACAAGTAGAGTTAAGTAGAATGATTTTTCCTCCTCCTGGAAGAAAATTAACTAATCTTACTTTCTTTAGGCTTAATGGACTTTTTTTTTTTCTTTTTATGTCCTATATACAAAGCATTGTGTGCTGTGTAAATAGAACTTTGGGGCTTTCAAGAATATAACACCTTTTGCATAATATTCCTAGTCTGTAGGCAAACGTGGATGTCTGCTGAAGACTAAAGAAGGTTGCAGAAATATAAGAGGATGTGAACTCAGAATAGCCATGGGATCAGAAGAAAAGTCATTCACTTTCTCTCAGATCCATAAATCCATTCCCATGGCTATTTCTACAGCATACAAATATAGTCATTAGGCAGAGCAAATTCTTTCTGAGCAAGATACAGTACACTACAGAGAGGCTTACTGAGAAGTATTTAGGGTTCTGCAAATCTAAAAAGGTTGCAAACCACATCTTTAGCCCAGTCTAACAAGTGAAGAAAGAGTGTGTGGGACTCAGGGGTCCTTTACAGATCTGTGGCTGCAATTCTGAGCTGACCAGTCATATACACACATTGTTCTCAGTAAGGGGTTGAATCCCCTTACTAACATGCTCCTCTGATTTGCAAAGTAAATCTTTGTGGGATGTCATGCATTGTTTTTAGAAAGAGAATCATCTACAAAAGAACTTCTATGGTAATTTATCAGTACAAGACATATTGAGTTTTTACTCTTGTATGAAAAAAACTTGACTAGGTGTCACTATATCATCCCTTCCAGAAAGACTGGAAAAACAGGCAGAAAAATTTCAGATGACAGGGAATCTGCCACATCTCTAGCAGATTTGTTGCAGTGCCTTGTTGATGATTAATTGCACTTCAATTTCAAGTTGAATTTGCCTAGCTTTTGCCTTCACAAGAAGATGCTATTTGAAGGCTCTTTCTCCCCACCCTTTCCAGAAACTGTCAATTACTTATTTTAATGACCAATAAAAAATACTTATTCAAGACACTGGAATTTGAAGGGGTCAAGGAGGAATCAATACCATGTTCTTTGGGGGGAAATTCATCTCTGACAGTGATGGTGCAGAAAATTACAGCCTCAGCACTGAAACCTTCCCAGGTAAACTACACCTTAGCAAAGTTGCATATTGCAGCTTTGAATTTGTCCCCTGTTGACATCTGCACCCAGCTTTGCCTTTATCAATAATCATCATGAAGGACTATGTGCAAATCCTGTCATTCAGTCAGAATGAAAAGTCCATCTTTGACAGATATTTACATATGGGAGAAGAAGGAACCTTCCACACCCCCTTTCTGATAATTTCTGTGGAGTTTTTCTAAAGCATATATTCCAGTATACTCAGTGTAGACATATAGGAGTAGACATATGGGAAGGACATCATCTAACATAGACCCACAGAGCTCCATAAATGAGCTGTTTGGAGAAGAACATCAATACAACAAAAGAAATGGCTGCAGGCACAAGAAAAGTGTGTTCCTGTCTGAGAAGACAATGAACAGAATGTCTTTGCTCTGGTACAGCTGAATTGGCTTCAAATATGTTGCACAATTCACATTTGTGCAAAAAACAAAAAAAAAATAGAGGAGATAAAACCTATCATTTGTTCAAACTAATTTCTAACTCTTTCCTGTTTGAATTATTAACTTTGTCTGAAAAAAAAAAAATCGTTATCAGAATTTGGAAAAGTTTATTTCTAATGCTTATAACTATTATCCTTCCTCATCCAGTATATCCTGGGGCCTTAACTTTAATCCAAAGATGTTGTAATGTTGCAGAAATTAATCATCCAAGGCACTTCCAGGTTGAGTTTTTATCAGTAGGTAAGCCAAGTTGTCCTTTCAGAATTATTTTAATCAAGGTGCCCTAGAATGAACATTAATATAAATACTTTGTGCAAGTATGAATGTTATTTCAGAAGTCTCAAGTAAATGTAATTAAATACCTTTCCAACTTATTTCTCAGACCTTACGTAAGTAAAGTCTTCTACATCTTGAATGCAGGTGGATGAGGAATGGTGAGGGCAAAAAAAAAATTTCCTAAATAAAACACAAATTTGAAGTTTGTCTTCTTTAGGGTTATTTTGAAGGACTGCTCTGGAAAGCATAATCAAGTAGATAAATCACAGAGCCCAAGTTGATTAGAAAGTGTTTTGATGCAGTAAAAATTCATTACATACTAAAGAACATGGAGTTTTTATAGTTTCCTGGATTAAGATGGAAGAAAATACCAGTCAGTGAACCTGTTGTTTAAATGATTTTACTGTACTACTCATCTCATTCTAATTTACAGTGATATTCCTTTGGATGTGATAATGGCTTGCGGATATTTTAACACCATCACTTTTAGATGGCTGCATTAAACTGCCATTAATCACATTAAGATATTACTTTTGTTAAAAGGACATTTATAAAGGCTTTGTGAGTTTCATAAAAGCTGAAACGCCTCAGGAAATATTGAGAGCTCTCTTGGCAACAGCTGAATTCACAGCTGGGAGAAAAGGCTGTAAATAGGTCTTGGTTTACCTCCTATGCATCTGTGACCAACACCACTGCTTGAATAGAGCACGCTTGTTTTCTCCATCACCACTGAAGTCCAGCACATTGAGGAGTGCCCTGGAAGGGCAACTGAAGTTGTTGTACATGGAAAATCCACCAAAGTGTTAAATTCAGATCTGCACTCAAATAAACATACATTTATTGCATTGTCTGTCCTTCCACTGGAAAAATGAATGTGGCAGAACATTTGTACTCTCATTCCTCAATACTACCAGAGAAAGCTCTCTTATATCTAAAATCCAGTGAGAAGCAGAGAGATTTGTCTGCCTTGATCTGATACCTAATGTCCCTAGTCCCTGAACCGATCTCTGCAGTCCAGTTGGGGAAGGATCCAGTTGGGATCTTTCCCGGGAGCACTGAATCTAAGGCCTTCTAAATAATTTTGACATTCTTATTCTTAATCTCATTAAAACTTTTATTACTAGGCCTACTTACTCCAGCAAAGTAAGAGGATAAATACTTGTTTGCAATTGCACATTGATTTCTCTCTTATGGCTGTGAAATAAAACCATTATAGACTTGAATTTGCTCTTTCTGCTACTTGGGATTCTCTCATTTATCACATTCAAAGGTATATGCCCCTGCTGAGAACCAGTTTTATCATACACCCCTTTAATTTTTATTCTTTTTGGGAAATGAGTATGTTCAGTGACACTAGCAAGGGATGCAGGTTAACCTGAAGTCCACTCTGCTAATAATTTTCAAGGGCTAGTGAGTCAATGGTGGTCCTTTTGACTCAGCTGTTTGTATTTTTTTCTGACATTTAATTTCATTTTGGAAGGCAGCTGAAAATTATTCCTATATTGCTGTCATATCGTATCCCATCAACAATTCAGCATGTGCAATAGGAAGAATTGAGTTCTGCCTTCTTGGTACCCTTGGTTAATATCTGGTGTGCTGAAAGTCAGGTCAATAAATTGATGTGATGGGCAGATTGTGACCTACTCTCTTAGGATTGTTCACTCTTAGTAAAATCCAGGGCTGCTGCAAATATATGCCAAAGTGGTGTGATAATGCAGGAAATATTTAGGCAGAAATCTTATGCTTCTTAAATTCAGCAATTAATATGGGTGATGATATCTGTAAACGAGAACCTCTGCATGAAAATAAGTTCAAAGACAGAGGAATGAAAATTGGTTCTGGTCCCCTCTTTCATTATCTCAATCAACAGTGAGAAATATTTTTATAAGGTAATTGGATATATCAGGCCATTTCATCTTAGTCTGAAAAGGTAAAAAAACATCCTTACTGTCTATTTGGCATTCAGAACATTTCTTAATCACCCATAAACAACCCTGGTTCATCATTGTCTCATGCCTGTGTAATATATTCATCCTGTAATCATCACTTAATGTAAGTATAGCTAGAATGATGTATGCTTCATGTAGAAGGCAAAGGAAAACTTAAACTACTCACACTCTTATTTATCTACTAATGGTTCTCATATACCATTTCCTGCATTATCTCATGTTAAATATTATCTCTTGGTCTACTGAAGGGGAAAGGCTGCATTTGATTCCCCTGAGCTCTAGGAGCATAAATGAGCATCTATAAATTAGGGGATTCACAATAAATAATTCATTCTAAGTCTCCTGCATCTCAGAAACACACTGATCACTGGGCTGTAGACTCTGGCCCAGAAAGCAGATAGATAGATAGATAGATAAACTTATATATAGATGTAGGTGAAAACTGAGAGACTTTTATATATATATATAATTTGGTTTTCAAGTGGAGGGAGAGTCTGGGGAGGTGGTAAAAGGACAGAGAAGGGACCAGTCTTTGTAAGTCAGTGTCCCCATGACACTCCCACCTCTGAAGGTCATTTTTGTTGGGTGCACTTTGGTGGCCAACATAAGCCAGCAAATGAAAACTTTACCTATACCTGAGTGCTCAGCCATTTTTCTAGAACCAGATTCAGAACTAATTTATACACTTAAGCAGGAGTGTATCATCACATATGATGGCCAGGTTTTAGAAGGAAGAGGAAAAGTAATGTGTGGTAGTCTGGAACTAGCCAAGGGCTAACCTTGCTGCAGTGAAAACAGAGAAGGAAATCCTGAGCTCTGAGGAAAGGGTTAGAAACATTTTAATGTACACACAACAGGTTTCTAGTTCTTCAATTAATATGATCTAAGACAGGAAGAAGAATTTTAATTATCTTTTAATTAACCCGTGTTAAGGAATTGCAGCTGTTACAAATGAAAAATATTGTTTCTGATTGCATTTCATTACAGGGCCTCTGGGATCAAAAAGAACTGGAGGTAAGGGCTCTTGCCCACAGCATTTCCATGTGTCATCATGCAGTTCTTCTCTCTGATCATGAAACTAAGTGGCACTCTCCCCTTCTATAAACTGGATCTGAATAAGCTTATTGATTCATTTTCTAGATTGATTTTTTTTTTTAAGAAAATATTAAATTAATAGAAAAATCAGAATGTTTTATGTCAAGAAGTCATTCTGGCAAAATGTTTCACTAAGCTTGTATACCACTCACTTTCAGTTTTAAACATAAGTTTTTTCAGAGGCATCCATCATCCTTTTGTTGATCTATAGCAAACAGCAATAGCATTTCTCAAACACCTTACTGGAAAAGATTCAGTCATATATATTTTATTCTCCTAGCTTCACCTTTCAGTACATTAAACCTTTTAATTCCCCTGCCTCATTCAATGTCCACACCAATCATGTCACCCAGTTCTGTATTGTTACTGAGCTTTACATCACTCACCTATAAATCACTGGTTATTGATGTACTATTTGGATTTCTGTCCAGGTCCTTCTCGTGTAGCCTGAAGGTGCTGAGATGATCTATATACATCCACCACTGTACCCTAAAGACAGGCACACTGACAATAAGAGAAGGAGGAAGAACTGAGGCAAAAGGAAAGAGCAGATTTTGGATTTCACAGCTGAAGTGAGATGTAAATTGCATTGTAAACTTTCACAGAGAACTCAATCCAGTCTGAAGGTTTTTATCACCACAATTCCAAACAGTTTGTTCCACTGACTACATTAAAAGGGCAAAAGGGATTAGTGATATAAGTTCAGGGTTTATTGGAGTACTGTATTTCTTCTCTCTTCACAGGGAAACAATGCATTGTGCCTTCATTAAGTTCATACTGATTCTTCTTGCCTCATCTCTCATCTTCCTCTCAACAACACAGATAGTCTTAATGTAAATAAAAAGCCAAGATTTATTTGCCAAAAGTGAAGGGCAAACTTTTTTTTTGGGGAAAAAAGAAAAAAAAAGATTGCATATGAAGCTGATCTTGTGCAAGTTTGAGAATCTTGCCTCTGGGCAGGTACTACATTAATTCCTACCTCTGGTTTCTTCAGTATATACTAGTTATGAAAGTTGTGAGTGAAGGTTTGTAAAATCTCTCCAACCTTCCAGGTGGCAGCCTGAGCCGTGAGCCTTCCTTCCTCTTACTTTTTTCCCACCTCATAGATCTCTGAGTTTGGTACTGGATAGTTACTTGATGTGGGAGAACTGGAAGGAACACTTCCAGAATCCTGAAGGGGTCAAAAGCTGCTCTCCTGGACCTGCTTATAAACCCCTGCTTCACCTCTCAACACTTCTGAGTCCTTTGTCCTAAAGGTAAAAGAAAACAATATAAAGAAAGTGTAAGCTGAATATCAGAAGGTACATTTTTGTCAAAGTTATGAACTGCAAAACCTGAAAGTCATCAACACTTTACCTTTTGCCTTTTTACAATGAAGAATTGCACCAAACTTTTGTTTTTCTTTTTTCTGTCTTACACAGTTTCTCATTTTTTTTTCTGGTCTTGAAGTTAGTGGAGAGTTAGAGGCAGAGTAGGGACTGTACATTTTAAATCCACTCCAATGTATTTCCCCAGCTTTCCCCACTCAAATGAAAAGGAGAGTTGGTTTTGTTTGGAGTTTTTTTTCCTAAGTAGAGATCACCTAAGAAAGTTTTTCTTTCAAAAGTTCATGCAAATTTAGTTCAATTTCCGTAAATCCCTGTGCAAATATTCTTCTTTCAGGATGGAAGTCATCCCAATGGACTTAGTTAAGTCACTTTCAAAATGTATTATACTAAACTAAATTAATTCCACTTTAGGTCTGTCAGTACCTTAGGCAATACAGTGGTACCTTGGGGTATCCAAGCTTGCTTGGATGCTGGAAGATGTATAATCATATCAATATGGAGCTCTGTCCCAGATGAATAGCCTCACTGAAGAACAGAACCATTAGCATGGGTGAACTGCTGTAGGAGTGCAGCAATATTGCTGCTGGTTCATGAGCCCAGTTGAGGCAGGTTATGTGGCATCACTTTGGGCAGAGACAGATGTACCCCCTTCCTTCTGAGGAAGAGTCTCAACCAATGTTTAATGAAGTTTAGCTCTGCATTTCTCAAGCTCTGAAGATTTGCTTCTTTGCAGTAATTGCTTCATTTCCATAGTGGGGAATGAGGGCATCACCCCAGTATGAAAAAGGATTGATTACACTCAGGCAGCTTGAATTCCAATTTAATTTTACACTCACTGTTAATTTGGATCAGCTTTCCCAAGTGTTCCTCAAGACCACTGAGAAAAAAAATATTATTTCTGTGTTCAAAGGAAGCAACCCTGCTTTAGACAAAGTAGCTGACACCTCCATCATATTGATCTCCATATGGAGTGTGAATGAACCACAGAAGGAAAGGAATAGAACAATTCTGTGGAGTCAGAGTACAGAACTGCCCTATAGTGCACCTACCTGATGAAAAATTAATGAAAACTAACTCTTTGTTCCCACTTTACTTGAACAGGTCTGGAATATTGTAATAACAAAGCCTTTCAGTCAGGCACCACAAGCATGTGAGCTTGGTTAGATTATCTGATATCTCTAGATGGAGCTAGTTAAAAGGCAGAGCTTTTGTTGGCACTTCTGAACTGGAAAACATTTGATTTTTTGTTCCATTAGAAGGATATAGAAGTCTGAGAACATGTTTATTTTTGAAAAAGACTTGATCCTAGAACGGTAAAGCCAAAGTTCCCAGGTGTCCAGCTACATGACAAGGAAGCTGGAAGACTGATGGCCACTGGGAATTTCAGTGCTCCCAGACTACCTGCTAGTCTATGGGGACCTATATCCTACCCCCCACCAGGTATCTGGGCAGTACCTGGGCACTACCTCAGTAAGATGCATCCTGGGTGATCCAGGACTGACAATACAGGAGTCCAGACATTTCAGAAACCCTGCAGGAGGCTTTCAGGAAGGCAGGACATGGCTGTCTCCCAGTCTCATGGGATTTTTTTGTAGGTGATGTAACTTCACACTATGAAGGTCTGAAAAGCTCCTCTCATGACTCCCTCAGAGTGGGAGGATGTTGATGCCATGTGCCATGGTGTCCCCTTCTTAGTACCTGGTAGTATCTCTGGGAGCAAGAAGTGGTGTTTTTTGCTTTGCACTTGCTTTGCTTTCTGCTTATCCTGGTGCTATGAGATGCAGAATGGTGCTGATGCTGTGTTGAGAGGTAGTCTTATGGCCCTCCTCTTTGCCAACATTTATCTACCTGCAACATGGAACTAGCTGAATGAGGGCTGAGGGACTTTCTCCTGGCCCTGGCCATTTACCTTCTTTAGATGGAGGATTAATATTTTTCTGGTTCACTGCACTAGCTGAGGGAAAACCATAGATTTGTAAACACAGACCCCCTAGAGATCATAGACTAGTCATATATTTTAAAGAATAAATCAGACTTTTTATTTTTCTCCTACTTTTCTCAGTTCAAAAATTACCATCTCAGCCTCATAATTCAATAGCAATAAATGCATAAAATCTCCAACATCCTTCAAGGATCTTATGACCTACACAGGGAGAGATATTATTTTCTATTTCCCTTTGGCTAGTCTCCTGTGAAATGGAAAAGCTTCATAAAAGGACCATGAACTACACTTTTTTTTTTATGAGTCATGCTACTTATATTTTCACATAGTCTCCTTACCCTTTCTCCTTCTCAGTTGCTCTGAATTTCTATTCCAGATTATGCTAAGTTATTTTTTTCTCTATCCTCTAATAGTCTTTGTATTTTTAATCTTCTTCAAGTGATGTATTTGCTCGCATCCTCGAATTCCTGACCTACTTCACCTCTTTATCTCCTTATTCTTTGTGTCCTCAATCACATATGTACAACCTTCTCTCTTTTCCTCTACATTTCTTGATGTTTTCTCTAACATCATCTCCTGAGTGGTCCTATTATCTTTACTGTTTTATCACAGGATCCTCCATCACATCAACACCAGAAAAAACCTTCTCTCCCACGGTGCAGCACCCTCAAGAGATGTTATGGAAGGCTCCTGTCCCCATCTGAGACCTTGAAGGCACTCCTTCCCAAGCCAGCACTCAAAAAGTGAACAGAGTATTCACCTATTCATTATTATTTCACCTAGTCTGGTCACCTGCATCACTCTCAGAAGAATAAAAAGGTGTGTATGTGAATATAACATAGTGCTGCAAGAGTGGATAGAGTTTGATGGGTCTTAGACTGAGAAGCCCAAATAGTTTTTCTAGGAGCTGAATATTAATGGTAAATTATTGGACTGGATAGCAAATACTATTGACTTCTCGCTATAGTTCAGGAATTAAATGAAATATCACCCTGTTGAAATTGAGGTTCTTGCCAGATAATAACAGGAAGAGGATGTACTCCTAACTACATAGATTTTTTGAGGCTGCTTCCAATATTGAAAATGCAAAGACATTTTACATCCGTCCTGGCAAATTTCAGTCAGACTGTACTTGAAATATATATTAAATATATATTTCAAGTAAAAATATATATATCAAATATATATTGATGAATAGATGTATGCTTATGTTTTTATTATTATCATTGCCATGATAAAAAAAAAACAACCAACCAAAAACTACAACTATTTTATCTACACCAGTTTTAGATCTTCTAAGAATAAAAAACTCCATTATTTGTTTTAGTGGTATTTCTGGGACCTGCAGGGTAAAGCACAGAATAAAGAATGAGAAGAATGCTCAGCAAGTTCTCCATTATGTGTATGGCCTGAATACTAAGTGCAGTGACAAATGAACTGTGATTGAAATTCTTAATGAAGAGACAGAATAATTTTAAAGACACAGAATAATCTTCCCAAGTTGCTATCAAGCCCGTTGCACATGCAGGTCTATCAGATTATTTTCTATTTCACACATCTCAAAAGCATAGGAAAAATCTGATAAAAAAAGAGCAAACAGAAATAGAAAAAGAGCAAATATAATTAAGGTCTTTCATCATTTATAAGGGGAAAGTCTTGAAAAATTCAGAGAGAGGAGAAGGTAAAATTGAAGTCCCCTTCAGTACTTCCTCTACTGCAATGGAGAGTTTTGGTACTGGGGGGAGCTATAGGGGTGGATTTCATAAAAAGTTGCCAGAAGCTTCCCCCATGTCTAATAGAGACAGTTCCAGCCACCTCCAAGACCCACTGCTGGCCAAGGCTGAGCCCATCAGGTAGTGTATCTGAGAAAAATGGGTGTACAGTTAAGCCCAGGAAGAAGGGAGGGAGTGGTGCAAAGTGTTTTTAAGATCTGGTTTTAATTCTGAATATACTGCTCTGATTTATTTGTAATAAATTATTTTTTTTCCTCAATTCAAGTGATAGAGTGGCTTTGGTGGGTCCCTGGCATCCACCCACAGGCAACTTACCACACTTGCTAATCACAAAAGCACAGATCTCTTCAGGACTGTCCTCTTCCCCAGCTTGACTCAGTCCCCTGGGTAGTCTTAACAGGAGGGTAAGTGGATCTCTGTGTCTTTCCACTCACAGGGAAAGGGCATTTAAGAGATGTGAAGACGAAGGGGTTCACCAACCAGTAGAAATGAAGACAAAAGTCTTCCAAACAGCCCCAAAGAGAGCTTCAGGCACTTGGCTTCCTTGCAGCTCAGTTGGTGTTGATGCTGCAGGCATTTCGTAATGCTTATGGGCTGTTGGGTTATGTGAAAACTACTCCCCATACAGCAGCTGTACGAGCATTTTAATTGCTGCAATTCTTCAGGCTATGCAGTATTAACACAGTGGTTTGGGTGGTTTTCTGTTTTTTGGTTGGTTTTGTTGTTGTGTTTTGTTTTTTTTTCTAAATTACTGTCTCAGAGTTTATCTGCCCAGCTAACAGGCTACTAAATGATGACATTAACAAATTGCCCTCCTCCCATTCGAATCAGCATTATCCACTAATTGCACAATGGCTTTTGCACAGCTGCCTTCTGTGTGTGCGTGCCAGGATGTGCAAAAGCAGATTTCCCAGAGCATCCTGAGGCCCAGGAGATGGCACTCTTTCATAGCTCTTGTGCACACCTGCTCTGTGCTACAGCTGCTAATACAGCAGTCAGAGTAAATAACTTTCCTTCAGAAGTGATAATTTTCTGGTAAAATGATCAGCAAATGGAATTCTCAGAGTTCAGAAGTCTTAGTGGAAAAATACCAGATGAGTCTGAAGCTTCACCTTTCAGTGCCAGCATATGAAAACTTCCCTGACTGACTGAATCAATTCCTTTACTAACTAGTGGTGTAGAAATAGCTTCCTTCTTTATTGGCAAATAATTTCCTCAGCTGCTAGTTTCAGTCCAATGCCCAAGGTTGGCTGTTGCAAAAATATTCTTGCAGATAAAAGCAAAATGTAATACTTGGACTGCCACATAAGACACGTTGGGAGTGATAAATGAAAGTAACAGTGTATGTTGTCTGATTCCCATGTGCACCATTACCCAGGGCTTAGGAGGATTTAACCAGCTAATCCCCATGTTGGTTTGTTATCGTGCCATTACAGGGAGTGTGTTCAGGTAAGGATGCAATAGCAGAAGATAAGTCATTCTCTGAAGGTGAGCAAGAGAGCACAGGAGCTGAGTTTCTGTTCATAGGTAAGCAGGGGATTATAGGGAGCAGGGGAACAAGTACCTCTATCTTACCTCTACTGGTCTGAGGTATGGGTGATGCTGGGCAGAGACTCCTACTGTGGGCTCAGCTAGGAAAACAGAAAATGTTATTCATTTGCCCTGCTTTCTCTGCACAGGGGTAGATGCTGTTTGCCAGCCCAGAGAATCCCCACCAGCACAGCTCAGGGGCCAGGCTGCAGCAGGACACACGTCCCTGGATGCACACACCCTGCAGTTCTGGGGCCAACACTGAACATCTGTGTTGGCAACTTAGACCTTTATGCCATGCATAAAGCCCATCCTGTTGGCCAAGGGCAGGCTAGCATTGCAGCTTGGGAAGAGAGGGCTAGTTACACCCCTCCACCCTGATCTGTGAAGAGGGCAGATCCCATATATATAGCACAAGCACTGGCCTTTGTGCTTTCTAAAGAGCTTTTCCTTCCTAAATCCATCAACAGCTTATGCCAAAGCACAGGAAACTGCCAGGATGATGTGAAGATCCCATCCAATTTCACCACCCAGGGTCTGCATCCTCCCCTGGCTGCCATCCCACAAGGTGGTTTTGTTGGCTTGTCTGAGGAAGCCTTCCAATCAGATAGCTGAGAGCAGCAATATTATAATTGCACAGCACTATGGAAAAAAAAGAAAAACAAACTGACCCCCTGTCCCAGTGCTCGTGTCAATTTAGAAATGAACATAATTTCTCCTTTGCTAATTGCAAATACTGGGCACAATCTGCATGAAACCATCTGCCTCTGTTACTTAATTAGACCATGTTTTTTTCAAATGAGGGAAAAACAATCCACTGGGATACATGCCTTTCCTCTGGGGCAGTTTCCCCATCTTTCAGCCTTGTATCCTGTTTAGTGTTAGAAAAGAGTTAGTCACTACACCCTCTAGCCTCTGGACCTATTAAAATGATCCATTAAAAACAAATGTTAGACTTCTTCTCTGCCCCTGGCCTTAATACAGTCATATGCAATGTCTACTTATGTCTGTCCTGAAACAGAAGATGGTGGTAACAAAGAAAAAATAATGGCATAGTGCAACAGCCATAGAATGACAAAACATAATTGAATCAACTATTTGGGGTTTTTTAAATGTGAATTTCTGAAGAAAGCTGAAAATGATAAAATTGTTGAGGACAAGTGCATGATTCCTGGCTTACATGGGTTGTTTTTTTCTGATTCGGCAGCAGAAGAGACATAATCTACCAAGAATATATTTCTAATACAATTGAACCTCATTGCTGCACATCACATTCAATACTGCATTACAAGAGTGTTTCCTTAGACCTTGCCAACTGTTTTTCAAGACCATAGGAACTGAAACAATATCACTGCCCCTGAATTAATGAGAAAAGAAAAAAAAAATCATTAAATTTTTCTGTTTTTGAAAAGATTTCTTCAGAGGACTGCCATGGTTGTTAGCCTATTGTTGGCACATCTAAGAATTGGGTGTTTAAACACCAGCAGGTATGGGCAGGGACTGTAACAGCTGAACTAACACATACCTTTGATTATGTGGTTAGGATATTGTGTAATGTGGCATCCCCAAGAAGGCATGTACTAGATCTCTATTGCTGGGACCTCTCTTGTTTGTCACTGAAAGTAAGTCTGCCCTTAGAAGGTAAATTTACCATTAATCTCTTTGATTACTGTCATGGCTCAGAATTACAGGAGAAACTTGCTGGGCTAGCTCTTCTCCCTTCACAGTCATCACCATTTCTGTAGTTTAAACCTTGGAATCACAGGCTAAAATAGTTTGGGGAGGACCTCTGCAGGTCACTTGACCCAGCTCCTCACCCAAAGTGCATCCAACTAGGACAGCTTCCACAGGGACATGGCCAGTTGTGTTTGAGTATCTCCAAGGATGGAAATCCACTAATGTCTGTAGATTCCTGTTATGATTCACCTCCCAATATTTCTTGCAAAGCACCTTGCCCTTCTAGTCACAGTCTTCAAAACAAATGCACTTCTAGAAGCAGTTGTTGCAATTTGAGCACAAATGAAGGCAGCCTGGGAATGGCAATAAGGTGGCAGCAGTAATGTCATCAGGGAATCCCACCCTACATAGTCAAACTTCAAAATCTAGTGGAAGTCACTGCAGTTTTGATATTATTTCTACTAATAAAGCTTCTAATTAAAAACTATTAAGCATGCATCAATTAATAATTTGAGTCCCTTAGATAATTTCTGCTAAAATTAACATTTCATTTGCATCAAGGATCTTTTAATGAACCACCACTAATAAGAATATCTCTCTAATTAACTGCATGTCTTTAAAACAACAAGGCAATTTTTGGAGTAGTTTGCTCTTATCCCCGCATCGGTTATTTTTGAAACTCTGAGATATTGTAAGATTTGTCATGCTTGTTAGAAAATAAGAAATAATAGATTAGATTAAAATTTGTATTAAAGCTAGCTCAGCTTTAATATTTTTCTGTTGTTTCTGAAATAATATGTAGCATTTGTTGGAAGCAAAGATTTTAGATAAAAATGAAAGAGATTAAAAGCAAATTTTAAATTTACACTTTACCAAAAGAGTATCCGACTAGGAAAGGCTCAGAGAAGAGTGTGAGAGGGTTTTTACTGTCCAAATAGGTTTTGGACAGTAAAAAGGCAAGAAGAGTGTGGTGGTTTGACCTTGACTGGACACTACTCCCCACAACTGCTATCAACTAGAGCAGGGGGAAGAAAATAAGATGAAACTTGTAGGTTAAGGCAAGGCATGAAAAGCAAAGCAAGGCCACACATGGCAATAAAAGGAAACAAGGATTTATTCCCTACTTCCCATCAAGAGGTGATGTCTTTTCTGGGAAGCAGAGCTCCAAACATGTAGCAGTTGCTTCAGGGGACAAGTGCATGGCTCCTCCTCTTCTCCTTTCTCTAACATTTATTGTTTAGCTGACATCATATGGGATGGAATATCACGTCTTCTTGGGATCCTTCTTCAAAGGATGCTTTGGGAGCCTCTTCTGCTGCTGGCTCTTGCAGTTCACAGGAGGGATGGACAGGTGTGAGTGCCTGTGGACAGCCTGGTGTGCTTAGCAGCTTCTAAGTTAACAGCATAGTAAGGAGATAGTGTTCTGGGGGATCTGCAGGGCCTGATGTAGACCCCAGAGAATAGCAGTCCTGAGACCCATCTAGGAAAACCCTCAGTCTAAGACTTCAGACTGAGACTTCAGACATGGCCCATTCACTTTAATATAACTCGACCTCCATTTGTGTCCAGATGTGCTTCTAAACTAAGACTAATCCATCAGGTTAAGGATTAGAAGGTTTTAAAGCTTAGAGAGGTTTATTTGAAGAAGTAGGCGATGTTCAGACAAAGAAATGAAAGCTGGCATGGAGATTTGCTTTTCCACCACACTGTGTATTTTAAACTGAGTGGTAAGAGCTTTCTATGAAATGTAAGGGCTGTTAACAATCAGCATCTTGTTCATTTCCTTGGCAGGGCATTACCATTATTACCATTACCAAAGAGCACGATTGTTTTCAGCCTTGTTTCAGACATTGTTGATCACTCAAGCCCTAGTTTAAGTGCCATTAATAATCCCTTGAAATGACGTGTACTTCCTTTGACATCCCCTCCTTCACAAACAGAGTTTAGCTGATGCTGTGGCAGCCGTGGAACATTTGATTATGAAAGCTAGGAAGATTAACATACCCTTTCCCCACTAGCTCACACAGCTGGACCCCTTTACAGCAGAAAGAAGCTAGAAATGAAGACAGTCTAATAAAAAAATCACTTCTTGAATATTGCATGCATTACAGCTAGATGAAGCTTATTTCCATACTATCACCTGGTTCTTTGCAAGTTTCTTTTCAAAATCACTGGAACCAATTCTTCTGTAAATCAAGGTCTGCCTATAAGCAGTCCTTCTAAAACTGCTCATCCATTATCCAAACACTTTTAAAAGACCACATTTGAAAAAAAAGAAATAAAAAATGCCCAAATTCACAGCTTCATTTATTTCAGAGCTTTTATCACTCACGGAGAGGAAGATTTTAAGGACAGAAGCTTTATAGTTGAAGGACACTTTTTAAAAGCCTATCAAATGTATATGGGAAAGGTGCCTCTTTTATAATTTCCTGAGTAAGCCCCAGTGGGGCTTAGACATTATATGTGGAATAGATGACATTTTTCACATAGTTAAAATCTATTTGTAAACTAATGCATCAAAATATAGGACCAGTTGACTTATATGTAATAAAAAAGAGAAACAGAAAACATTCAAGCAAGGTAAAAAAGAAAAACCAATCTATCCATTCCCAATTTCCACACAATGCTCTCCAGTGTCCCCATTCCCTACCTTCTCCTTCCAATTTCTGGTAAATTCTGCTTTTTCACAGAAAAACAAATCAAAGTACCAATGATGAAAACAGCATCAAGATATAGGCAACCAACAAAAGACCTTGAATGTTTTGGGAAAACTCTTCCCATACCTGCCAGTTCCCATATCAATATGAGACACCCTGATGGTTTCTTCTGCTGTGGTTACACTTAAACAGAGAATATATGCTTGAAAACCCAGAAGTCTGGTTGAGTCTTGTCCCTTAGTCAAAGTCCCTAAGAGTTAGACACCCTCAGCAGTCATTGATGTTTCAGTTCAACCAGAACTCTTTGACCACTACTCAGAAAGCTGCTGGCAAGCTCTACTGCATCCTGTAGAACACAACTGCACTGGTCTTGTGCTACAACTCTCTATTTTATAAGCAAACACAATCTGAGCAAGCAGCAAAGTCCCCATGGCTTGATAATGAAGACCTTTGCAGACAGTACTGTAAATAGCTGTAATTGCAGGGGAAAAGTCATTGACTTTTGGAGGAGTACTGACAAGGAATGGTGCAATTTACCTGTGGAATCAATAAGTGCTTTGGCATATGATCACCTGCAAACAGTGTACTTTAGTGATTACCACCCATCAGCAGAGCTATTGTAATGGCTCTGAGGCTTAACTTAATGCACCTTGATTGTCTGAAAAAAAAATGAAATTGCTTAATATACTTCTGCAGACATGTAAGCCAATGTTTGTATCTCTTCCAGAAGCAGAGGCCCAACACCCACAAGTGTTTGGTAAAGTTTCCACAGAGTTTAAAGGGATTTTGGTAGCCATCCTTAAGCATGGGGCATCTGGGGCAGCATGGGTTATCTGTATCACACAATGCCTCTTTCACCAGTCTGCCTTTTTGCCCTCACCTCTGCTATGGATGAGGTGATAACAGAACCTGCACGTCTCAGAAGACTGGCTGAGATAAAATTTTCTAATTACTTGCTGGGCATTGCAGCATCACATGAGCTGGGCACATGCAGGGTCTAGTGTGTTGTTCCTTCTGTATGTGCCCAAACAGGTAATCTCAAATTTACACTATCACTAAGAGTGTAAGACTAAGCACATACACACATATTACTTCATTTTTTCTTTGTTGATGCATCATGTGGTTTCTTCTCCAGAAAAAAAAAAATATGGAGAGGTAGGCAGAAAGAGGCAGAGCCTTCCTTTGCTGGATGTTGTGAAATATAAAAGGATAAGCATCGATTTAGATTATTTTTTTTTTTACAGAGAAGCTTTCTATGGAGACAATGATGATCTACACTCATTCTTTCACTCTTCTTTGTAGCAAACCTGACCTTTTTCCTTGTTGCAATATGTGAAGCATCCATTGCTTTAGTTCTACTTTGAACACCAGCTCTAAATCAAAAGTTTCTGTATGAACAGGGGCCTGAACCTTGCACTGGGAAAACAGAGGACAAAAGAAACTAGGTGCTAGCTGAGTGAATGAATGAATAATTCAGTTGAGAGCACATATCACCACGTGGAGCAGCATCTACTGATTAGAACAAGATACGAACAACTGATACTAGGCTCTTCTTTTGTCTCTTACATGTGCTTTTTGTGAAGCCTTTCACAAATTACATTATTAGTAAAATACAATGAATAATCTCACTATTTCCCATGTCTGAGTCCTGCTGTGATTTCCCCTTTGCTCTGATGCTTCAGGCTGCATGGGCTGCCAGAGGTAACTGCTCTCCTGCATGTGGATGTGCAGAGTCCTTCAGCTAAAGAACTCAGCTTCTCATTATATTAACAAACATGATCAAGGACATGATCTTTTGAAGTCGTGTGACTGGAAACTTGAAAGACATTTTATATTACTTATGTGATTCAGTTTTCTAAACACATATCCTGTTCTGGTTTACAAACAGTGTGACATTTAAGTGAGAGCAATAAAATGCATGAAATTTCTTGTTAATCTGTGAAGAACAACTGTCTTGGCATTATTTAGACTTTTATAATCCCTCAAAAATCGGATACCTTTATTTTTCACCTATTTTTCCCTTTACCCCTTTACCACTGTAAATGAGATAGGACTCTAGAAGAGTTAAAGAAGATAGCCAGATACAAAACTAAGAGTAAGGGAAATACTTCATTGATTTAATTGTGCATAAGAGAATCCTATAAAAGTATTGCTGTTCTTATCACATAAATTTAATCTAAACAGAAACTTCAGGATTTGTTCTAAAATGTCTGTACTGGAAGAATCAAAACTCTAGAAAGTTCCTTCATAGGCTTATGTGAATGAAGTCAACACAACAGCCTGAATATTGGCTAATATGGAAAAAAACCCTATCCTTTCAGACAAAAGTACCTCATTTAAGAATTGAACTTTATGAAGCAAGCCAGATGGTGAGACTTGTGACTTATTATCTGGAGCTGCAACACAGTTTGCAGCAGAGAAAAGAGCAGGAGAGGAACAAGAGTTGATAGGTGTTGGTTCTTTCTGATGAGTTGGGTGAGAACCTATTAGTCTTAAATCCTATGTTGATAGAGCACAGTCTCATACTACACAGAGATACCTCAATCTGCTTTGCATGAACTAGTTTGGCTACCAGCAACAGGACAATCCTACCCCTCAAATGATGGGGTAATCACAGAGCCTGTGTGGCCTGAAAATGAGTAAGTTAACACAGGAGGAGTACAGCATGAGGAGGGCTTCTTCCAGGATCTAGACTGCTTTCAGTCTGACTAAGTATTGTGATATTGTATAGCCTGACCTTTCTCCTGGGCACCAGAAAGCATACATTTAATGAGAACAGCAATTATTTATTGTTCATCCTTCCCTCTCCGTTGGTGAGGATGGAGAAAATACTACAGCAGGATACCCTTTGAGTCTCAGTCCTGCTGCCCTGGATGCCTGGCTGCAACTCCCTGAAATGCTGACACAACATCAGTCATCTTGGGTGCTGTGAAAGCCCTGTTATAGGTAGGAATGACACGTGAGAGCTGAGGTTCTCTCTTAGATGCTTCCCATGTCAGAGAGCTCTGGACCTCTGGAAACATTCCAGCCCCATAACTGGGTTTGGTGGCTTTAATTCTAAGTGCATAGCACCTTGACAAATGAAAAATAACACCAGTGCAATTCCTTATTAAACCAGCATGAACTCCAATATAACCAGGTCACATGAACAGATAAGTGTTTAAAAAAAAAAGGCATAATTCTTCAGTAGTTCTTCGAAGATCCTTTTTTATCTTTTGGAGAATGAAGGAATTAAGTCCAGAGTTAAGAAAAAAGAGAGAGACATAAGAACTTTTTAGCCATTACCATCAAGTAATTACTGAAGTTTCATTACTTACTGGAGCTATGCTTCTTGTAACACAAATCTGAGCAAGCAGTGAACATTTTGAGCAGACTCTGGATGACCTTACATTAGCTGCAGCAGGGGAGAAAAGAAGGGAAGTACACGTTTGGCTTTTCTACTCTACTTACTCTGTTGACAGCCTTTTTCGTTATGATGCTCAGAGACTGTATTTACCAGGACCTTCCTTCCTGCCTTTTTTGCAGACTGAAGTGACAATGGCTTGTGAGGGAAATAAAGCCTTCTTTTTCACACAGAATAAAATATTTGTCCTAATGATTTAAATTATTTAGAGACCCCTTTCTTGTAATTCACTGTGTTTGGCAGGATATTTCTATGTAGTCTAGAGTTTAAAATCAAAATGCTAACCTTTAAGAAGTTAGTATTTTTAGCCCAGCTGATAGAATGGTTTTCTGCTTTGAGAATGTAGATGCACCTTTATCAATGACCTGGATTAATGGATAGAGTGTACCTTCAGTAAGTTTGCTGGTCATAGTAAAGTGGGAGGTGTGGCTGATATACTGGAGGGCTGTGCTGCCATCCAGTGAGATCTGGACAGACTAGAGAGTTGGGGACATGAAGGTCATATAATAATGAAACATAATGAAGTTAAACATAATGAAATTCAATGAATCTTCAACTGACCTTCTCTAAACCTTTCAGTAAGTATGTTAACAACATCCCCTTCTTTCCAAGATGGATGCTTTTAGTAGGGGTCTAGAGCTGATCCAGAGCTTGCCAGTACCTGGGTTCTAGCCTGCAATAAGCCTCTTTATTTGAACCCTACATCAAGAACCATAGATATGCCAGACTGGTCTACAAGGGCTTCCTCCAGCATGAAGGAAATCCCACCATCTAATAGAAATAGTTTGGAAACACACAAGGATTTCAGACTTTCAGTGGCTTATATGACAGTTGTGTCACAGCTACAGAAGACTGCACACATGATATACTTGCTTAAATGTCAATGAGGAGAAAATCCGTTCTGTTTCACAAGGTTAAGTGGAAATGTCAGTCTGATTGACTGATGTTTTTAAAAGAGAGACTCTGTATCTGGTAGCAGGACCCAAACTGGCTTTTATGCTTCATTTGTTCCCATCCTTTGGACATCAGCTTGTCTGCAAGGGCAAGGAGTTTTCCTCCCTTTCTCAGTGCAGCTGTGACAGCTGTTTCTGAAAAACTTCCACCTTGCCATTAATGCTCTGGGTGAAAACTATCCATATTGTTAAGCTCACTAGCTTCATGAACTTACATACAGGATGAATTTGACTAGCAGTTTCCATGTGAAAAATTATCTAAAGACATGCTGACCTGATGCATTTTATAGACACATATTTCATGCAGCCAATGAACTCTGCTTGGGTCTCAGCTGAGACCAGATCAACCAAACAGATTGCCCTGGACTCAATGCTGTAAAAAGTCTTCCCTGTGAAATAGTTTCACTTTCTTCCCTTTATATACAAAGCTGGTGGGTAGAGCATATAAATCCAATTGAGAAATGGATGATCTACTTTTAATTTATTGCCTTACTGTCACTGCAAGTCTACTTAATAATCCATTACAAAATGAAGTCTCTTATTTTTCTGCAGTGACAGTGTATAATGTACATCTGTTTTCAAATTAAATGGAGGAACCAAGAGTAATTCTTGCCCAATTTATTAGATGGCTTTAGCTGTTCTTTTTTTTTCACAGTCTAGTCAATTTTCAACCTGCTAGGACAAATTAATCTATGCACAACTACAGCACACACTCCAAGCAATAACTTTCAGCAGCATGTATCCATGCCAGTCTTGTGTGAGAGGACTTGAGTGAAAGCTGGAGATGAGATTTTTCTGACAAAAAAAAACCTCCAACGTGTCATGTTGCTGGGGGATTTTGTCATATATTTAATCTTTCCCATTTATGTGAAATTTTCCATCTTTCAAGGGTGTTTTTCAACTATGACTGTTGATTTAATACTGACAGATAGATATAGAGTATAATGACATGACACTGCCATCTACTAGGTAAGATGCTTAAAAACCCCAGAGATATTTATATCTCAGAAAAAATCTGCATATTTGACTACTAGGATCATTTTCTTGGTCCATGCCACGTATTCATTTTTACCTAACTGCTGAGCTTAGCAGAAAAAATCACTGATTGGATGAAAAGGCCAAAGTAAAGCTACTGTGTTTTGTTTAGTTAAAAACATTGATATTTCACTTGCACAAAAACATATTTTGTGTTATGTGTCCCTAGTCCATACTGCCACTGCAGATACACATACACAGGCACATTTTTCTTTTATCATAGAATTGGATTGTAAATAAACCCATTTTGGTATGGTAAACTATATGAGCTGCACTGATTTGTTATTTAATGTATTCTACTTGCATTCGGATATTTACTTTTTGGAGCTGACTGTAGTAGCTGAATTTTTAAAATTTAATACAAGTGACTGAGTGCAATAAAGGTTCTCCCTGGAAAGTGATGCTTCACCTTTACGTGTATTCCCAGCCAGCAAATAGAGACACCATCATTATGGCTTCATAACAAATGCTTCACACGTCCAACAATACTTCTGATGAGACCATTTCTGCAGCCACCACTCTACAGGAGAAAGTGCCCATTATCCGACACATCAAATTAATGCTCACCATTTATAGGCTGACCCCATGAGTTGAGGAGCATTGTATAATGCATGATGCTGCATAATTGAAGCAGGAAAACTGGAGCACAAAGTATGGACAAGAACAAGTCACTGGCAAAGGGAAAGAGCTCTTCCAGATTTCCTTATACCTCTGGCAAATGTAAGCTCAACTAAAGCAGTAATTCAAAAGCCTTGCAGTACTGCTCAGTCTATTACCCTGACATGGCAGTGGCTATACATTGCTATGTACAAAGTTATCACCTTACCAGTAAGAGCCTGGCTACTGAGTGTCTCAAACCTTGTGAGAAGGTAAGATCTGGAAAGACCTGTTTAAAAGAGGAAAAGTGTTGATTGCTTGTGATTACCTGGCTCATGAGGGCTCATGCTAATCAGCACCACATCCTGCAGAAGCTGGGATTTCCACTCAGGTATCTCAAAGGTATAAAAGAGACAGGAAAATACTGATTAGGGTGCATCCACCACCAAAGAACTGAAGATTTGGACTGATCCAGTGAGACTTTGCTGGATCCATGGGTGGTGATAATCTTTTCTCTTTCTCTCCCACTCTCTCACCCTCCCCCTCTCTTTTATAATAACATTTTCTTCCTTTTCCTCTCTCTCGCTTAGAGAGACACTAGACAGGTGGAACAGAACACGTGTAGCCCCTTTGTTGTCCTTCTCTCTGCACAGCTGGAGAAAATAAACATCTGGGACAGGGAAGCTGAGCAGGCATCTGTATCTTAGCCCCATGGAGATTGTGGGGAAGGGATGGAAAAGGACAGGGATACAGAATGGTTCAGGGGAGGACTAAGAGAGGGACAGAGAGGAGTAGAAGGTTCATATTGCATCTCTGAGAATAACTGTGGCTCCTCACTTTGGCATCAAGTGACATTGCCAAGGTTTAGGAAAGTCATACTGCCATGTCCTTGCTACAGTGCTTACCACTGGGTCCCAGTGCAGTCATTTGAGTGTAAAAGGGGGATGCAAAACATGACTGGGGATTTGTCTTATATGATGATGTAACTGACTTCCATCTTACTCAGAGATTTTACATGAAAGGAGGACTAGATTGTGGCAAGTCTGCTTTCTGTATCTGGTTACACATAGACTTCATTCTGGATGGAAAAAAATAGAAAAATAAGAGTAATGAATTACTGTGCCCACTCAGAGGAATAACTGTCACATCCATTAGACCTTCACAAAACTCTCTGAGCATACAGCATAAATCATTAAAAAAGAATAGTGTGTGAACAGAGGCAATAATATAGATTGTGAAACTGTAGCGTTGACTTTATGGATAAAAGAAAACCTTCACAGGATCTCCATAACAATCTTTGTCTCATTAACCTACCCTGTTTCCTGAATTCTCATTAAACATGTCAATTACCACTTCTATTATATCAGCTCAAGATGCTATTCAGCTAAATAATAAATTATGTTTTGATTTGTTGTCACACCTGGGCAACAGTTGGAAGCAAAGGGTGAGTCCCAGTGAAAACAAAGGCTGAGTGCCAGTGAAAGGGAGGTGAGCAGTGAAAGTCTGAGCAGAAGTTTTGCCCATAAGCATTGTCTCTGAAACTTCCAATGAGGAAAGTATTACAGCTTTCTAGAACATCTGTTCCAGATCAGCCTCCTTTCTGTAAATTAGCTTTTCCTTTAGTCTGAAGAAAATCGCTCATCTTGGTCATTAAGCTCATACTTTTTTTGTTCTGCCCAATACTTTGTTTAGTCCCATGTCTATTTAGTCTATGTGTGTTTACAAAAACAGTTTTGAACTCTCTTATATTACCTTCATCTAGTCTGTGTTTATTAGTTAGCTTGAAAGAAAATCAGGCAAGACAGTGTATATTAGCTTATTGAGATCTAGTAATGTCACATTTTTCCCAGCATCTGCAATTGTTCATTGAGTAATTAATTCTATAGCTTTCCTGATTCTGAAGTTGAACACAACATCTTCTAGCTTCCCAGCAATTCCTGTGTCTTCTGTTGGAAGATGACTTTTCTTCCACCTGCTGAAACATCACCTATCCTCAGCAGGCATTCTCAAAGACAACCTCTGATTATTCTGAAATTACTACATCCCATTCTTGAAATACCTTACAACAATACTCATTGGACCCAGATGGGCTTGAAAAACCCCCCAACTACACTGTCTTTTCTAAACTTTTCCTTTTGTATTTTAACCTGAGTTCTTGTCCTTTTTATGTTGGTGTGAATTCAATTAGTAATCCAGTCGCATTCACATTTTCTGGTGAAGAGTGGAGAAAAAAAGACATTAAAACATTTCTGCCCTTTTCCTGCCATCCATCAGTAGCTTTAGCTTACTCTTGAAAGCCATTCCCCTGCAGGGAAGCTGCAGGGAAAAGGACAAGGGTCCATACTGGATATCTGCCAAAATCTTTCTACTCACTCTAATCAACTGGTTCAAAATAAGATGCTATTCACCCATAAAGAAGCAAGATAAAGACCCTAACAAGCATAAAGGAAAATGATGGGTAGGTATTCTGTAGAAATGTTACTCAGTGGTAGAAATATGAATGCATATATATATATTTATATTTATATTTACCTCTTCTTTATACTTCATTTTGAAAATTAGTTTAAAAAAGTTTGTTGGGTTTTTTTCTCCCATACTTGGGAAGTGACAAGAAAAGCACTGGAAGGTTTGTTTTTCCATTACTTTATACTTCTCATGCTGAAAATAATGGGAAAAGAAGTGGAAGAGAGAAGATAAGCATGATCAAAGTGTATAGCTTTCCTTCAGTTTGAAAGAGACAAGAGCTAAGTCTGAACCAGTGAGTACAAATGTTATATTCCAACTAATTTTAGCCCCCTAGCCCATGGCAGTGAGGGGAATGCTAGAAAATTAGCAGATACTATTGAAAAAAAAAATGCTCAAAAAGGAGCAATGAAAAGTGATATCTGGAATGTCATTTCTTTTCAAACAGGCTGCTTATTCATCTTCAAAACATCTTTTCTACTGAGAATTGCTTTAACTATGTCATTTCAGATTATGCATGTAATAACCAAAAAGACTTTATGGCAACATTCCCTAATTCATTTTTCACACTTATTTTTATTATATAATGTGTTGTAAATCCATCTTACTCATTATAACTTGGGCTGTTTGAGAAGGTGTTAACAAGCAACCAGTTAACAATTGAATCACAGCAGAAGTTAGCCATAATTATTTCCCAGTTCTTAAAGGTTAATAATAGAGAGCTACACATCCTCAGGGCTCAGGATAAATGTATGCAGGGAAAATTTAGGCTGAAAATCTTTGCCTAGTATCAGCAAAAGAATTATGAGCATGAAATGCATGTAATAACAAGTTGCCATTCAGAAGCAATTATACTGTGATTTTCCATTAGAAAAGTGAAGGCAATAATCTAGTAAATTAAAACTCATGTTTTCTCACTAATAATCAAAAACAACATTAGGTTATAATAATTACACAGACATGATGATAGAACCACTAGGATAGGATATAGATTTGATGTAAATGTAAATTAATATCATGAGCAGCCAGTAGGAATTAGACAGCCTACTGGATATAACAAATGCAGGTTAGAAAATAGTGGGAAATTAGTAAAATATGCAAAATATGAGAAAAAAAGCATGTTTAAGGAGAGGAGAGGATGATTCCAAAGTACTGTCCCAGGACTCTGTTGCAGGATAATTAATATGGTTTTTCTTTCTCCTTTGTTTTAATCTGAACCTTTATAAGGAAGAACTATTTGAGATGAGTAGGGAACTTTGCTCCACGACTCAGTTTCTCCTGAGGTAAAGCTGT
Source organism: Ceyx melanurus (assembly GCA_024611195.1). Classification (NCBI taxonomy): domain Eukaryota; kingdom Metazoa; phylum Chordata; class Aves; order Coraciiformes; family Alcedinidae; genus Ceyx; species Ceyx melanurus. The sequence goes on along the minus strand of JANHGL010024740.1, from coordinate 8,478 downwards.
GGGTTCCAGTAGTCATTCTGGATGAACTTTTCAGGAGAAAATCTAGCACTAATGACAAGCTCTTAATTGCTCCTCTTTACCTGAGACATCAGGGTGAGTGCAGGTGGTAGAGTACCCTTCTGCAGCCCAAGAACAGGGAGCTGGAGTCTGCTCAATGGGCATCTGTGGAAGTTCCATCTGAAGAATTCTGATTATTTTTTTATGGTGAGATATAGTTTATAATCCTCCTTTTGCAGACTACCACCCCACGGGAGCCTCCCTGGCCCAATTTGCAAGCTGCCTTAATGGAAACTTGAGTGCATATTTAAAGAAAGTACCTATTTGAGGAACTGAGATTTAAATAAGTGTGGCAATTAATGCCAAACTGGAGTTTGTGTGCAGTGGACATGTTTTCTTTGGGAAATTAACTGAGAAATTATTAATTTCACAATGTTCACCTGATGCTCAATGCAGAGTTTGTTGGGTTTTTTTAGTCAGTTCTGCAAAATTTATACATTTTAATGCAGTACACTCTTCAAGAAATCTGCAAAGAATACACCTTCCAAGTTTACATTGCTCACAATGTCACATCCAGATAAGGAATCTGAAGCCTTACAGTTAATATTCAAAAAATAAAAGGCAAAAAGACATAGCTGTTTATGAGATGCATCAAGAAAAAATTATTCTTATGCAAGGTGCCTAAATTGAACTGACAGGCAGATCAGTGTATTATCCAGCACTTGAATGGAGGAGCAGTATATTTGTTTCCTCCAGTGCTGCAATTGTAAAAAATGAGTCAGAGAATCAAAGTATCCATACTTTTATGAATATTTATTATCTTGCCATATGGATTCTGCTTCTATTTATAACATATTTTAAATATTCAGTACTCTCTAAAGATGCTCACAGAATTGTAGAGGCAAGATCTCTTTATGTACCTCATTGTATTATATGAAATAATTTTTCATATAAAGTAGAAAGAAAATTAGAAATTTTTTTTTAATTGAAAATAGCTATAGAGAAAAAGAAATTAATAAAGGATGAACTGGTACCTTAAACAATCCTTTTTTTATACTGAGTTATCTCTAGTCATATAGAAACTTCTGCAAAAAAAGGAAATGAAATGAAAAGGGATTGCACTTTTATAGGCTCTGCTTTTGACAAATTATTTTTTTTTGGTAAAAACCTAGGAGGAAAGAATCACAAAATCATGTTCTCAGTTCAAAAGCTCAGTTACACTGTGACTATTTGGTTGCTCATGTGTCCTAATTCCCTTATTAAACACCTCATTAAGTATTACAGATGATGCTCAGATCCCAAGCAATAACAGAGCATGTCTGACTCGTCTTGCTCTAATGCTGGCTGAGCCCTTGGAAAATCCAAAACCATAAGTCAGCTTTGCTCTTGGAATCATTGTTCACACAACTGAGTTTCTTGAGATTTGTGGTCATTTTAAATTCTATTGTTTCACAGCAGAAGGTGGTTATTGGACTGTGTCATGATCTAGTTGTAATTTGGGTAATTGGTGATCTCCTTCCATGCTTATGGACATGCAACTGAAGAACTCTTCACTTCAGAGCCCATGGATGAGGCATTCAGCAGCTGCACTGCATTCCACAGATAAGTTGAATTTCAGCAGTGGTGAAAGAGTGTTTTATTCGTACCAAATAACATTAGTTTCTTCCAGGGGAAAAAAAACCAAAACAAGCCCAAGGAGTTTCTGTAAAGTCTTATGTTAATTGGTGTCATCCTAATGAGTTAATAAGCATGAACTCTGAATGTATCAGAGGAGTTAGATTATCTAAAAGTGTTACTTACTACTTCACAGCAGTATTTATAGGTACAATAGTGTGAATTAGATCTGGAGGTGGTGATATTCAGAGGTTTTATGCTGATTTATATCAGCCTAGGGATCTTGTCCTTTGGATGAATTCCAGTGTACATCAGAGAGGAAGTTACTCATTTTCCCAGGAGTTTGCCCAACTGAAAGCTACAAATCAAGCTATGCACATTTTAAAAAGTAGCACTTTTGCCTCTGGATTCAATTCAAAATGTAGCAGGGAGAATTTTTTTTTTTCCTATATTCAATTGTCCCTTGGTTTAAACCTCAGTAATTCACCCTAATTACAGAACACTTCATATTTAAGCCTGAATCAAATCTCCTAGGTGTAGAACTTTAAATTATTGCAGGTCTTCAAAGCAACTGCTTCTTGCTTTCCCAGATATATCTAAAACTCCAGATTAAAGAACATCAGAGTGCATACTGCAGATACTTTTTTTTTAATCTTCTTTCACTTATGCTGTTTTATACCATTTTTATACCAACATAATTTCACTGTTTTCCCTGGAGCTGCCCATCATTTACACTGGTGAGAGAGTTTGGATAATCATGGTTTATCTGCAGGTGTATAAGGGAAGGAATAGGTGAAGAAAATGTGCAATTTGGGTTACATTTAGAGCTGGACCAAAAGGATTTCCTTTTGCCAAAATACAAACCTCCATCAAAAAACCTGCCCTCCCAATTGCATCATTTTATATCACACTGTTACCTTTGAATTTAACACCACTAGCAGGTGCTGTGACATGAATTCAAGAAGACATTATCAGAGCTATAACTGAGTGGGAAGAGCTCAGAGGTGCCACTCAGGTATCAGTAGTGGGGTACAGAAGATTACCTTAGTTTGGATTCATTCTGACACTTGAATTTCAATGTCCATATGTGAGTCTGGTGTTTCTTTGCCCCTTACAGGCAGCAAAGTCAGCTGGACCCTGCCAAACTTCAGCTCCCAACCAGACTCAGTTTAGCTCTGTAGATGTAGGCACCTAGCACTGTGCAAGATCCCCCAGTATACTGACTGGCTTAGCTGCTGGATCAAACATGTTGGGCAACCTTCTTGGCCCTGTGCTATGCTTGAGAGCCAACTAAGGGCATTTCAAGCACTCTAGGGCACCTCAAACACTAGACACCTATGTGGGGCAACCAAATGATGCCTCTGTGCCTTGGAAGCTGAATAAACATCCTGACTCCCCTGAGTGTATTATCTACAACTTCAGTTTGGTACCCATGCCCAGGTGTGTAGGGGTACTGGTGATGCCATGGTGAATCCTTATGGGCTGGCAGGTGGGGCAAGTATCCAGTATTCAGTATTGGAGCTGAATCCCACCCTATCTGTTAACTGAGAAACCAAATCTGCATGCCAGGGGGGCATTTTAACTAAAATCCAACCCTAAATCAGGACTGGAAAAACTGAGAACATGAGTATGTCCATCTGCTTTGTATGTGTTTATCTGTCAAGTGGCATTTTAGGGCAGTGTCTTCCTATCAACCTGTGGATTTCAGCTCTGTCTGGAGGCTCTCTGCAGTCCCTATATGGTGTGCTCACATGAAAGCAGTAGGCTAGTTATTAAACAGCTTTAAACTCTTAAATTTGTCATTTCAAAGGCACAGAGGAGACAGTAAATCACTTGATGCTAAGCAGGGACTCCACTTTGGTAAGTATGTCTTTAAAACAGGAAAGGTAGCTCATACCAGCTTAGTACTGTGATATACCCTCTCATCTTTTAAACAATTAAAATATAAAGATCATATTAGGACCGAAATAAATTTTTTAAAAAATTAGGATTAAACGAAAACTAGCTGCACACAGTAATTGGGAGCCTGGTGACCTCCCAAGAACCAGAACATTTTAGTAGCTTTCATTATATAGTCTCTGAAGAACACATGACAAGTTCATTCTTATCCCCCACTTTAATGTAAGGAGCACCATTGAGTCAAGAGCATTAAAGGCCTCATAACAGCTTTCTGACAAGACTCTTTTAATTTCAGAAATTTTATGATGAGTGAGAGCTATATAAAGATAATGATAGCATCCAGTCTTTTTTTTTTTTTTTCCATATAGTTATTTAAAATATCAGCCTCATTCGAACAGCTGCAGACATCTTGTAAGATCCACACTGCAATGCCTCCAAGGCCAATTTCTCACTTGGATCTCTAAGACTAGTTCTTTGGCAGAAGGATTGCAGAGTCTGCATGATATTTTTTATTTTTAATTTTAACTTTGGCATCACTTCTTGAAGAGAAGAAACAAAATGGATGGCACAGAAGTAAAGGGTTGTTAGTAGCAGTGTAACAAATCCACTTTTTAGTACAATTAAAAGTGATTTGAGTGTGCTTAGGTACCTTGTATGACAATGACCAGTGCTTTCTTGCTGATTTATCTGTACAATACTCAAGAAGCAAGTCTTCTATGACTAGGAATGGTATAAACATAAAGCTAGGTCTTCAATTTTGGTTCATTCACTTTAATCAAGATGAAAACTGCAGGTCTCAAAGCACTAGCACACACATGGAGGTATCTTCAGCTCTGGCATCTAGAGAATATACTGTTAAGCTTACCCTCCAGGGCTTCTCAGCAAACTTTGATGTCAAGGGGAGGTGGGAGAAAGGGGTATTTGGAAGTCTTAGAAAAAAAATCCCTAAGGTTGTAGCAAGACTTTCCATACAGCAAAGTGTAGGTGGTAGCTGTAAACATGCCAGATGGTGTTGCAGCCTAGTGGGAAGGAGAAATAAAGCTAAATTCAGACATTCTCTAGCTGGATCCTCAAGAGCTCTTTGAATTATTCCAGGGTCCTATTTAGCTGCTGAGAAAGCCTGATTATGCTGCCTCGTGTGACCCTAGTTGGGGTGGTGGGATCTCACTGGGAGAAAGCAATTTAAATGAGCCCAGCAGTCCTTACCGCCCCCAGGGAGAAAAAATGTGAAACCCAGCAACTACAAAATCTGTCAGAAATAATAACTGAAAGATACCTGCCCTTTTCACAGGACAAACTATTGCTGTTCTCCCAGCTCACAGCTCACCCTTGTCTATATGCTTCCCTGTCCTCCTCCAGGGGCTTGCATAATTCTGGGAGCCACTGAATGAGACATGGTTGTTGTTCACGTGCTGTTAACAAGTGTCTGAGCTCAGCCACTTCTTTGGAAGAAATCACATATTTGGTCCTGCTTTTAAGAGACAGAGGTCTAGGGGTGTTCCAACTTTTTTTCCTCAACTCTCCTGTGTATCTGCTTCTAAACACTGCATCCACATCCTTGCTTTGTAATGCAGCTGCCACCTCTGTGAGACTCATTGGTGTTTGAGCTTCTCCACCTCACCCAGAGTTGCTGGTTTCCACACATCCCTTCCAAATTCATCACCCCGTGAGACCCTGACAGCAGGATGATGTTCTATGGGAGGCATATGGGGATGGTGTCCCAGAACAGCCAGCCAAGAGCTTCCCAGGGCAGCAACTCCCATGAATCAGTCAGCACTGTAACTCCTAAGCAAAACCATGTGTAGGGTTATGAAGTATGTGCATTTCTGATGAAAAAAAAAGAGACCAACACATACTGCCGCAATCATCTCGGCTTGCATTACAAACATATAAACACCTAGATCTTTCACCTGAGGGGCTGTGGCACTACAGTACCACAAGGAAAACAGGAGGAGAAACACAACAGTGGAAGCATCTAACTGTTGGGTGGGTTTCTGAACAGCAGTGTGGCACAGCAAGGACAGCTCACATCAGTATTTGTTTTCATGGCAACATGTTCTTCTTGGCACCCGAGGTAGCAGTGCAGCAGACTAAGCCTAGTATTTATATTTGGCTGCATTGACTCTATTCCCTGGATTGTTTTTCTATGAGATGAAGTCCTTATAACTCCAGGATGAAGAAATATGTAGGTGCTTTTATGAGAGTAGACAGAATATATCCTGAGAGAAGGCATTGGATTTGATAAGAGTAGCTGTCTTCTTCTTTTTTTTTTCTAATTTATATCAATAATATAATAAAAAGGAGATCTTACTACTAGGAAGGGCAGGTTTCTATTGTTGCAGTTTCTTTCTGAGCTAGGACACTGCAGATTCTCTTTGAGTATGCTATTCAGCTCAGGGACTGATTTTATTGTCAGAATTTGAAGTATTGATTGGAGGTGGTGAAAAAGAGTTCCCAGGTATCAGAAGAGCCTTGAAAAACAGCATACTATGAATTCCAGTCACATGCATGCCCTTTCATGGACTGCTATAGGCTTGATGATAGCAGTACCCCCGAAATTTACATTAGCATTGATCACCTGTTAGACTGGCACATATGACACCTTCAATTGAGATAAAAGACATTTTTTTCCCCAGTTCCTTTCCTCTCATACGGTAATTAGAAATATCATTCAGTGCTCACAGATCAAACAGTCACGTGAAAGATGCCAAAGAGCAAGGACTGGTATTTTTCTTCTGATTTATTTAAAAGAGATAATCAATGCTACATGTAACTCTCCTCTGATGTACCTCCCTCTGCTTCACTTCATTTCCCAGAAACAGAGAATTTCTCACTCAGGTGATTCCTGTGGGAAGTATTCTCTTAAATTCACATCCATGATTCTTCACTGGTAGGCATCTTGTTACTGTGCCCCCCTGTGCTTCTAGCTCTGACACTGACAAGGGCATAGCCAGCCAGGGTCTCAGTGTCTCCTGGTACAAATATCACTAATTGTTAAACTCTGTATCCACACAGCACATCTTTAAGGCTGTTATTTCTGTCAAGTGAATAGAAAGTCATACTCACATGCTGAGATACACATTAAAAAGTACAGTAAAATGAAGTTAACACCATTCTGTCTTATTCCTATTAAGATGTAGGTCCACTATCAGCTTTCTTGTTTATCAGTGCTCTTTGTGTGAAAAAAGAGGCTGGAAATAATCTCAAAACCTTCAGCTAAAGACAAGTCATTGTCAGGCTTCCTCTACAGAGAGCAGAGAGGAGCAGACACTTTTAGGTGTGATTTGTCTAACAGGCATGACATCTGTTTCAGGATATGAGGAACCAGGGTCTTGAGGTTGTGACCACATTAGCAGCAGGTATGAGCAGTTGTGAGACAGACCTCAGCACCATGTCTTTATTTGATTTATTAGTCCCTTTATTAGTAAGGGACTTGAGCTGTAAGAGGTTTGACGGAGGCAATGCATGGTGAAAATAATTCTCCAGATACACTGAAGCTCTTAATTATTTGAGAGGACTACAGATGGCTAAACAAGTTGCTCATATTTAGCATCAGATTTTATGTTATTTAGCCTCAGAAATAAATCAAACTGCAAAATATGCCACTGAAAGACATGGCACTTCTGCAGAGAAGAAAGAGATCTTTCTAGGTAGAAAAGGTTGGTAGCATTAAAAAAAACCCTGAAACTTAGTATCCACAGTTACACTTGTGAGGAATTAGGGTAGTTGAAAAAATTGCATGGGCTTTGTTAGGCCTTCATGACATGGGGCTTCAGGGGCTAATCAAAGAAAGCAGAAGTCATATTTCAAGAGCATAGGATTTACATTTTTAATGATTGCTCTTTTCAGTGATCTATATAATGAAAGGCCTAGTACATCAATCCTCAAACTGCCTAAGGAAGGAAGAAGACATTTCTGCTGTAACTCTGGCAACTTGGTCTTTACATGTGAAAAAACTTTATGCATCCAATACTCTTGATAGCACCTTAGATTTTAAAGCAGTGTGCTTTTTAGTCAGTCCCAGTCCTGAATTTATAGCTTTCACTGCAGAGGATGAATCTAACTAGAGAAACAAGGTAAGAACTAATGGATTAGTTTTCCATTGTTCATCCACAGTCCTTCATTCATTCTCAGATCATTCACTCACCTTCCTGACATTCCTCTCAGTTCAGCTTGGAAAACATCTTCATTGCTTTTGCCAAAGTACACTTTAAGACCATTTCAGCCATACTTTGATATATATTGCTTTTCTTTTGGACTCCTTTTATTTTGGATTGTATTCCTTAAGTGAAGCTCACACAATTAATCTGATATATTGTGAAGTTAGAATATCTCACTATCTTGTATGTATAGTTCTCTTACCCTGATAGAGCACTCTGCCTTTGCAAGGATGTCTAAGTTACTTCATAAATATGTCAATTTTTGCCATCGAAGGATTCCACTACTAACTTAAATACAATTTAAAAATAAAGATATGGGATAAATGAATCTAGAGTTGGAGCACATTGCCAAATGACATGCCTGGCAGCATATGGCATGTCAGATAGGAGCAGCTGAGAATGGGAGTGGAGCAAGACAGAAGCCTCCAGAGAGGCAAAAGCAGTAGGCAGCTCTAAGAGAATGATTGCATTTTTCTGTAAGACATGAACCCATGAGGTTTCATTCTGCAACAAAACAAAACAGGCTGTGGCTGTTCCAGACAGAGATGCAACAAACTCGTTGTTTTGTATGCAAACACACTAAACTAAATACTCACTAATAGACTGCATAGAAAGATAACAGGGTAAAGGATACCTTGATGTAAAGTGAGTTATCTGAAAAACTTTGGGTATCAGTTATTACTTTGGTTCCTACAACAGTGAAAAAACAATAAGAAAAAAAGGAAGGAAAGGAAGGAAGGAAAGGGAAAGGGAAAGGGAAAGGGAAAGGGAAAGGGAAAGGGAAAGGGAAAGGGAAAGGGAAAGGGAA
>JANHGL010024739.1:11372-27958 GCA_024611195.1 Ceyx melanurus | reverse complement strand
TACAGATTAACATATTTAAAAATATTTTAGAATATTTTTGCGACAAAAATGACTTGACTAGATCTAAGTAGTTCAACTGAGACTAACAGCATCAGCTTTTAATTTTAACTATTAAAAAAAAATTATTTTTTTAATATGCTAATCTGTAATCTTATATATATATATATGTAGTCATTGTTATGACCCTGGATTTTCATCAGACTATCTTTTTGTTCTTGATTGTATTTTCCATTCCTTTTCACTTTTATTCTTCTTCATATACTTATTTTTATATGTTCAATTTTAGGAAATATCTTTTTTGTTTAGTACGGACAAGTGTATCCTGCACAATTTTAACTGATTTGTCATGCTGTCAACATTATTTTCCTGTATTGAAATATGAACTATAATATTGCAACCCTACTATCAATACTTCTGTAAATATTTCTTTCTTAGAAAGTCTGCCTAGTTTGACAGTCAATTTCTGCACAGCCAAATAAGAGAAAGAGATCATTCGCTGTCCTCCAGCCTAATTTTGCGGGTTGGCTTCTCTTGTCTCTGCTTAGTCTCCTCTAGCTCCCAGTTGCACACCTCTTCCCTTCAGGTACTTTTATTTTTGTGTGTCCAAACCAGAGCCAGGAAAAAAAGCTAGCAGTTAAAGAGTGTGAATAAACAGGCATTTGATCTGTTCCCAGCCTTTTATTATTTGGCAGTGTAGATACACCTGGTGAGACTATTTGACTAACAACTCTGAAGTGTCAGCACTTATATCTGCCCTCACTGAAGTGGAAAATAAATGGAATACATATGCTGTTTTCTATCAACACATGTATTAGTGCAAGTGGCAGATTTTAGTTTCAATAAGTTTTAATGTTTCCTTTTTAAACTATTTGACCACCTTGATATTAAGATGTACTGGAAAAAATATAAAGCATGTGATACCTGTCCACTTATGGGACACCTGACTTCAGCCACAGATAGTGTCATGTACATCAGAAAAAAAGAAAATGTTTTTGTTGGTTTTTTTTAATTTTGTCTGGTTAGTTGGTTCTCTTGGTTGTTTCTTTGCTGGTTTTACTTGTTTGTTTTCTAAAAATTATTTTAATTTTATTTAAGCATATCAGCTGAAATAACTGAGTTCTTGGACAGATGCCACATCAGGTATTGGTAATAGTGCTCATTGATCCATTGTGTCAGCTATATAGATCAGAAAAGATTTAGGAAAGTTGTAGTGAAAGCATAAATTGTAATGAAAGTTGAAACACTTTGTTTAAACTTTTCAAGTAGAGCTAATGAAACTATAGCACTGCAAATTTGCAAATTCATTTGCATTTCAAAGGAAAGACAAACTATAAAAATATATGAGGAAGTACATTTCAGAATAATAAGCATTTGAGGAAGGTTATTTTGTTGAAGCTTTTCTATATCAAAATCTGTCTTTTCAGCACTTTTCCTTCATCTTCTCTGTTTCTGATAGTCTCCTTCATAATTGACATTACTTTTCTTCCCTCCATTTACCATCTCAAAACTTACTTTCTGAAACTCCCTGAACAACACTTTCACTTCTTGAAAGTCTTTTTATGTACCCAGCTTGTTTTCACATTGCTACCTTCCTGTTCCTGTAATAGTACATCTTAGTTATCTGTTCATCACTTTTGTCCTAGGACTCCTAGTAATGCATTATAGATAATGTGGTTTCAAGAACAATTGTCAGGTCAAAAGGACTGGCAGCAGGGAGGAAATTCATTTGCAAATGCTCCTACATGCTCCTTCAGTGTTTCACTGATGATTCTTCAAACTTTTAAAAACTTTACAGTAACTACCCTTGTTCCATTAACAGCATGATTGAATTTATAGATATTTCTTCAAAGTGAAATCAGCAGAACTCCAATCACAGAGTCATAGAATTGTTTGAATTGATGATATGTAACTGGGAGGGGTGGCTGACACACACGAAGGCTGTGCTGCTATCCAACGAGATACGGACAAGCTAGAGAGCTAGGCAAAGGTGAACTTCATGAAGTTCAATAAGGACAAATGCAGAGTCCTACATCTGGGGAGGAATAACATCAGACAACTGTACAGGTTAGGGTTTGACCTGCTGGAAAGCAGCACCACGAAGAAAGACCTTGGAGTCCTGGTGGATAGAAAGTTATCCATGGGACAGCAGTGTGCTCTTGTGGCCAGAAAGGCCAATAGCATCCTGGGGTGCATTAAGAAAGCTGTGTCCAGTAGGTGTAGTGAGGTTCTCCCCCTCTACTCTACCCTGGTGAGACCACACCTGGAATACTGTGTCCAGTTTTGGGCTCCACAATTCAAGAGAGATGAGGACCTACTAGAGAGAGTCCATTGGAGATCTACGAGGATGATTAAGGGACCTGAGCATATCCCCTGTGAAGAAAGACTGAGGAAACTGGGGCTGTTTAGTCTTGAGGAGACTGAGAGGGGACCTTATTAATATCTACAAATACCTGAAGGGTGGGTGTCAAACAGAAGGAGCCAATATCTTCTCTATATTGCCCTAGCAATAGAACAAGAAATAGTGGGTATAAACTGGAGCATAAAAGGTTCTACCTCAACATAAGGACGAACTTCTTTACTGTGAAAGTGACTGAACACTGAAAGAGGTTGCCCAGAGAGGTTGTGGAGTCTCCTTCTCTGGAGACTTTCAGAAACTGCCTGGATGCATTCCCGTGTAGCCTGCCATGGGTGATCCTGCTTTGACAGGGAGGTTGGACTTGATCTCTAGAGGTCCCTTCCAACCCCTAAAATGCTATGATTCTAATGCAAATGAAAGGAAAAGACACAGTAATCTCCTTATTCTTCTGTATAGCTTTTGAAGTATCTTGCAACGACTTCCAAACTTGCTTTGTTATTACAGTGTGAGTACCTGTGACACATACATGAAATTTGATAATCTGGATGCAGAAAGAAGAGAAAGACAAAGAGGAATTAACACTGTTGGCTAAGGCTTTGAAGGCATTATAGAACTGAAAAGAATAGTGATAAACTGATTCTTGTTCTTAGAGAATACTCCCATTTCCCATCACTCCACCTACAAGATATTCAAAGGATTCTGTACAATGATGTTAAGCAATATTTGCTCATAATATTTGATTGCATCAGGTGCATGCTCCTCCCTAGCAGATGGTGTTTAATTCTAATCTTCTATTCTGAAGAAAGAGTAGTACACTGGTGAAGATTTGCCTTGAGGTTGTCTCTGCAATATCTCATTGGCTGACCTCTCAGCCATTCACTGTATTTTAACAAATGACAGAAAATATCTTCAGGCACTCTCTCCTCTGTTATATGTACCAGATGACTGGACAAGAATAGATAATCCTGCAGAATCATTGCTTTGATGCTCAGTGTTTGATAACATTCTAAAATGTTAGTGTTCAGAAGCTTATCCAACCATTTTATACTAGCAAAGGCATGAAAAAAACCCATAAATTGACTAAGATGATTGATGTAACTGTTCAAACTTTGTAGCTGTACAGAAGATAATTATAACTGAGTTATGACAGATTTTAGGTGAAATAAGGATCCTAGTAAATCATTACATATATGCGTAAGTTAAATAATTCACAGTTATTTTCCCCTCTGTGATATGTGCCAAAAAGGTTGCTAAGATAGCTACCCAATAGGGAGCATTTAAGTATATATCTCCAAAAAGAGAGGACAATTTGGACTGAAGAAAGAAGTCAGAACAGCACCTTCTTGGCTCTCACAATTTTTTGTTGTCTCCAGAACATGAGTAGGAATTTGTAATTGTAGCACATTTTATTTCTATGCTTTACCCACTGCCAACTGCACACAAGCAAGTTATTTTCCAAAATATACATTTTCAGAATAATAATATGTATTGTCTATTCGAATATGTTTTCATTGGTTTGTTTGTTCTTTGTAAACATGAACAAATATAGTCCACATATCACTTCTATCCTCTGTTTAAAAATTAATGCTATGTCTTTCTGAACAGCCTATTGACAAAAATATCTTTGTGCTGAAATTGGAAACCTGAAGGCAAAGTGTTGTTTGCCTTGAGGACAGTGATGAGACACTTTAAAAGTTAATCCCAAATGCACAGAATAGGTCTTGTCCTTTGAGCAAAATAATTTTTTGTCTTTATCGGGCTGAGCACATTCACTCTTTGTACACTTTTTATTTCCTTTGTCTGTGCACACATTTAATATTGATAAATACATTTTTTATGTCCATGATTTCTATAATAACAAGACTTACATTCTTTTGAACTGTTCTATGATTTGAGATACTTGATCTAAGTGCAAAAAGCCTCAAAAACATCTGACCACGAAACACCCATAGATAGGTGTAACACAAAGAGCAAGTTTTACAATATATAACCATAATGTTCAGTGATTTATTTTGTTGTTTTTGTAAAACCATAGACTTTGTGTTTTGTCTTAAGCATTTTATGAGAGATTTAAATTGAAAGTTATGAAGATGCTAAACATGAAAGGAAGTAAGACTACAATATTTATGGTCACCAAGGTAAATAAAAAATTCTTATTACGGCAAAGACATTTTCCCTAGTTTCTTCTGATCGGAAAAGAGGAATATAATATCCAATAATGTCCCACTGACATCTTTACCAGTTAACAGGTCTTGAGCACAATGTGCTGGCAAGCATAATGAATTCAACATTGTATAGAAGACTGGACTCACAATAAATATGATAATTAGTCAGTTGCACCTATGGAATAAATCTTATTTGTAGAGTTTGCTTTTGGTGTGCAGATCAGCATATGTTGTTTGTTTTCATAATCACGTAGCTTGAGCCACAAGGGCCCATGAAGTTGAAAATTACTGAAGGAAAAGAAAATATAATTTATATTTGTCAAAACCAATTAAATATTATTATATTCAAAAGTTCTTCCATGAAATTAAAGTATTAATGAGAAAAAAAAAAAAAAAAGACGGTATAGATTCTAGTTATAATAAATTATTATGATGTGATTTACATGAACTTTATTTCTTGAATACATATGATATTGGATCTTACTTGGAATTTAGATTGGCAAATATTGTATAACTTAACACATATATTCAAATAATAATTTCTGATTACCTTTAAGGTTAAACTAAATAAAGCCCGGAAGAGAATAATAATTAGGAAAAAGCAATATATGGCATAAGACTGTGGAGTCCTAATGTAGGAGTTTATATATTCTGTTTATGAGCTCATTGTGGAAGGTCTTTTTTTAGTCAGTAGTCTCAGTTTAGCTGTATAAATATTTATGGTTATTTTTAATGCTTAAGGCTTTCTGTGGCACCAGCACAAGACTGGCAGACCTTACAAAGGACCTGTGGGAGAGTTGTTCTTCTGGAGTAGTGGATGTAGGTCAGAATAATACTTAGGCTCATAAAATGACACCAGGTATCTGTCCGCCCAATTTATTATCCAGTAGTCAAGAAAGATAATAGACCGTAGACAATTATTCAGCTGAACAAATGTACTTGTCTATAACCACAATGTTCCTGAAAGGATATATACATTCTGAAAGGATATATACATTCTGGTACGTGGTTGAAAGAAAATGAGATCTTGTAAGCTGTATGAGTAATAAATCCTAATTATTCAATATGAGTTTCTGAAAAGACAGGAGTTTCTTGCTATATATATAATAGCTCCTTATATGGAAGCACATAATTAAAAAAATAATGAACTTTATTGTAAAAATTAAGGAAAAAATAGGACATAATTTAAAGTCACTGCAAATATCCTTGATAACTAGTTAGTTTCATTCTTAAAAAATCTGTTTGATTTTCCAGTCATTATAGCTTTCATTATCATGCCTTGTTTTTTTGCAAAAAACTTGTTCCTCATTTAGGTACTTACAGACTGTGATTTGTTAAGCCATTTAATTTTTCTCAGAATAAACTAGATTTACACAGACCTTGAAGTGCTCACAATAAAGCACATTTTCTCATCCTATCATGAATTTCCTCTCTCAAGTTTGGGGTTTTTTTTTTTGTATTGGCATTCTTGAAATGGTTCTCCTTGAATACCCAAGAGGGTATTCAACTGCATTTGAAGGGTTTAAACCAGAACAGGTCAGACCATTCAAAAGAATTAACTCCAACACACTGACTGTTGAAGTAATGAAACTTTATTATTTAATATCTCTGTGATATTATCCTAGATCCTAGCTGGTTCTAAATTGTCCCTGTAACAATACAGAGGTTGGTGACTTTTTATCTTCTTTTTTAATTTTTTTTTTTTTTTTTTTACATTTTATTTTATCTATTTCAATTCTGCTTTTGGCTTCTGTGAAAATCCCACAGATATTATTGAGACCGTACTTACAGAAAAAATAATTTTGTACCATTCACAACTTCTAACAGAAGACATAATTTATGAGTTTTGACAGCTTCTTCCTTGAAGGAATAGTTTGTATTCAGATCTATGAATGAGATTTAGTTTTAGAAAAAGTGTTCCATTCTTCCTTAGATTCACTCAACATAATAGCAATTAAATATGTGTCTTAAATATGTTCAACAAATGTCATCACACCTTCAGCTAAAATGTTTGAACAATGACATAGGATATCTTCCTTATTAAGGTAGACAAACACTGTTTTCCACATAATATTGACAGCTTTTCAGTGGGATGCTATGTTGTTTTATACTGATCAGCTCTGACCTACTTATTATGAAGAAAACTTCTGCCTCAACAGTTACTGTAGTAAAATAATAGAATTTAACATGGAATAACAATTTGGAACTTCAGACTGACATCTTGGGAAAACACAGCTAGAAATACTGAAATCAAGAGGGTGTCCCAGGAAATATTTTACCCAAACTTGAAGAGAATTCACTGCAAATAAAGACTATTTCTACTAGTGAATTTTTATACCCACTGCAGAAGCCACCAGTTATAATTTTCCTTGCTACATACTTAGGTGTGTACTCAGTTTTTAAGAAGTATTTTTTCCCTCTCCCCACCCATTGAAGTAGTGTACACAACCCGTTGCATGTGGAATATACAAATCTTTCAAACTAAAAATGTCAATAAGTTTGAGATGCATTTTACACTATATGCCTAAACAGAAGTCTCTAAAGAAAATGACATCAAGATAGGATTTGTTTAAAAAACAGCTTTAAATATTACAAAATTTTACAACTGAATGCCTCATAATGAAGAAAGTGAATGATACTGGATACTAAATGATACTTTTAGACTGGATATCAGGAAGAAGTACTTTATCTTGAGAGTGGTGGATCAGTGGAATAGGCTCCCCAGGGAGGTGGTTGAGGCACCATCTCTGGAGATATTCAAGGAGAGGTTGGACAAGGCTCTAAGCAGCCTGGTTGAGTTAAGGGTGTCCCTGCTCACTGCAGGGGAGCTGGACTAGATGACCTTTGGAAGTCCCTTCCAGCCCTAAACATTCTATGATTCTATGATTCTGCTCACTAAATTTTAAATAATATTTTAATTTTGTTATAATAAAACTTTACATTCTATGTGTTATATTTCCTTATATAGCAATTAATTATTGCCTATTCTTTGAATTAAATTGTTTATCTCCTACTATATGTTTTGTCAGTTAGCTAAGCTGTTTTTATATTTTGAACATCCTGCTAATGCATAAAATGATAAACAGTTTAGTGCTAGAATTCTGCAAAGGTTGCACTTGATTTTAAACTACAGTGTGACTTATCTAAGTAAGAGCAAGGTGAATGAACATTTATAGATGCATCAAATACAGAAGACAGGAACTTGTAGCTAAAGTACAGTGTTTTGCTTTAGGCAGAAGGCTTTCATGGTGCAATATGAAACTGAGATATTTACACCCTCTACAATACATAGAGGGCTGGGCATCTCAGGCAGATGGTCAAAAAGACTGGTATGTTGATAATAACTTGTCATGGTTTAGGGTCAAGGCAGCTTCCAGACTGATAACAGATGCTCTCTTTTAACCCCCCTCCCTCCCCAAAGGGGAAGAGAAAAGGATAAGGGAGAGAGGCATAGTGAAAATAGTAGTGATATAAAAGAAACTGGCAAAATAAACTAACCCATCACTAACTCTAAATTTCTTTCTTATAACACAGTTGTGTTATCAGGACTAACAACACTAGTCTTGTGATTCATTTTCCTTCATTTATTTTTTTTAAGTTTCAAGACAGCTTTAAGAGTGTATGAGCTATGCAACTTAAAATATGTTAAATAAGAATACTTTTTTCTAGCTCCCTAAACATAAACATGAAAAACTATGAAAAATCTTTTATTTACACAACTTCTGAATGCACTCAAGAACATAAATGTATTAACTATTGAAGGATAACTAGTTACTTCACTGTGTATGTCTTACATATCCTTCTAATTTCATTGAATACTAGTTTTGATAGCTTACTATTTTTAAAGAACATAATCAGTAGGTTTTTATTAATATATTTTGCCTGTTGTTAAAAATATTAGCTTATTAATAGCTTATAACTATATTAAAGAAGACCCTTTAAAGCATAGTAATGCCTGGCTAATACATACCCTGAAGTAATCTGTGGCAGTTAAAACTAAATAAGGACATTCCTAATAGATTTCTGAAGTGCACAATAATAGGTCTGGCAATACTTTTAACAGTAGAATAGAAGCAAGTATAGAATAATTACTGACAAAATATCCAAATAGTACAAGACTGAAAGAGGGGAAAACAATGAACCGTACAGGGCAGTCATACAGAATGATCTGGGTCACTGCTTAAGATGAGTTCACTAAAATAAAACATAATTTCTAGCTGCCAAAAAACAAGTCTGTCTAGAAGTCAGAGACACAGGTCATGCTAACTCTGCATGAACTATAAACTAGCTGCCTAGGGGTAAGTAAAAAAGTGTTGAGGTCATGGTATACAAAGAATTGTCCTTGATGTTAGAAATTATATTCTTCATTTTATGATCATGTACTACTGAGATATGAAAAATAGATATCAAGAAATAAATAAAATGTTCCTGTTCATCAGAATCCCAGCCTTGTCATTTTTACTCATTAAGTGTGCACAGGCTTAGAATGAAAAATGCTGTAATGACTGACATATTCACCATAATATTTTTCTTATATATGGTCATCCCATACTTTATGAGAAATGATTAATTGCCCATCAAGCTTACTTTGAGGCTATATTTGACATCAAATATGAAATATATATAGTCAGGGTGTTGTAATTAGTTTTTCCTGTGCTTGCTCATTGCTGCCTAGCAATGGTTATGATAGTGAAAATTGTCCATTTTGTTGTAATGCTTGTCCTTTGAATGTTTCAGTGCTCCTTGGAAATTTTCTGTGGATAGCAAGAAGTTTGCTGCTTCTGTCTTGTGATGAATGCACTTGTCCCCCCCTTAACCAAACTCACAGTGGTTGGGTACATACTCTAATGGAGGTAAAGACCTGAGCTGCATCTTAGATGCATCTAGGAATTCTTCTAGGAAACTCACAAAGAAAGTAAGTTGTAGACAGAGTCTTGTGTATACTTCTCCCATTTTATGCAATTTTACTATGAGCCAAACACTTTATCATGTAAATATGACAGCCTAAGTGAGCCCTTTTGAGCAATCCCTGCCAAAAACCATGGATGTGTGATGGTGATTTCCTCTTGAGCTGGAATACCTCTCGAAGTTGCTCCTTGAAAGTATGAGATATTTTACACCCAAGAAATCATTGGATGAGCCCAGTGTGAGTTCTCCCTGGACAGCAGTTGGACTGCACAACAGGTAACTCTCCCCTTGAGCAAGGATGCCTGGTAGTGTTAGAAGATATTAATCATTTAGCTTAAATAAATTTTTAATAGAATGAATCACTTAAAGTTACATGCTTTATTATGCCGTTTGCTTACCTTTACTTACTTAACATTAATAGCTAGATGTGCTGAAGTCTTAGGCCACAAGCTTAATTTTTCACCTAGATTTACTGAACTGGTACCTGCTTAAGGAAAAAAAGCCTCCAGAAGATAAGGATGCTTCAAGGTTGCAACCATCAAGAGTAGCTGCAACACAACAAGTTATCAACCTGACTGGAGGCAGTGAAGGAATTCAATAAGGAGTCAGAAGATTTCAGATCAGAATCACAATTGGACCAAAGGGCAAATGAAAACACTGTGAAGAGTGTAAGAAAGGTGAATGAACAGTCACCACAGTGACACCAGCTTGAGCTGATCCTGCTGCTATACCACTACATTATTTTTATAAGATTCAGTGCTTGAAACTCTGTTTTGGTAAACCTAGGGTGAAACTTCAAGCAAAATAACACTGGACACTTGGATGGAAGGTAAGTGATTGGTAGTATGCTGAAAGAATATCTATTGAAATCCATGCAGTCAATTCCATTAGCAATAAACTGTTGGCCAAGTCTGGAACTAAGACTGGATCTAGTTTCAGCTGGACTTCTCTTTGAGAAGGAGTTTTGAAAGCATGGGGGTCCACTCTGAACCTCATGACTTACTGGGAGGTTTCCTTTGTATCTCTCCCATGAAACATAAACTGTTAACCAAGTCTGGGACTCAGTCTGGATCAGAAGAGTATCTCTCACTCTTTTGCATCTCTGGTCTCTGCATAAATCATTCAAAATCAATGTTACCTCTATTTCCTCTGTATGTTACTTCCATGTAGGAAGCAATAGAGTGAATCACGCCATCAAACTCTGTTAAGTTACACTTCTACAAATTAATGTTAAAATCACTTTTGCTAATACTTTTTTATGGTAATTTTTAAAGTGATCTAAATCAGGGCCCTTAATCATTCATTTGTGACATATCTCCAACATATAACAGCTTTCACATACCCTGATTAACTTGCAGAAAGGAGAAGACAGGGAGCTAAAGGGTACCTAGGGTAGCTCTTCATAACATATCAAACATAGAACAAGAACTCTGAGACATAGAAGAACTATAAAAATAATGATGAATGTGTTTCTTCCACTTCATTTTTCCACTTTCCAGATTTAACATATTAATTTTTTTTTATTATAATAAGCATCTAGCCATAGTTTAGAGTGACACATTTTAACCTTAGAGCTCCTTTGCAGATAATTATCTATGATACTTGTATTATAGAATCTCTGAAAGAATGCATAGGTAGAAAAAAATTATTGACTCATTGCAGACATGAGTTCAGTCTTCAGCTATGTCAGTAGTCTTCTTTAGAGCTTTTGAAAGATTACTTTCCTTTCTGAGAAAAAGTTATTTTCACATATTAAATATTTTGAGATCTGCAGGTAAAAGCAATGATGCATCAGCTGGATACTTACTGCATGCACAGCCAGAAGAACTGAGGAGAAATGTCAGTCTTCTGTATAGCTGAACAAGTCTTGACCCCAGCAGTGCAGTCAACCCTAGTGTTAAGGATCTTCCCTTCTTTACTTTTTTCTATTATTTAATAGTTTTGGCACCTCTTTTGTAACCTTTCAACATCTCCTGCTGAAGCAAACTATTTGTATTAGAAATAGCCTAAATTCCAGTGAAATTAGGCTATTTTTGAAAAGTGTCTAGGGATGAGGTTGGCTTTACAGCCAAAGGAAATCTCAGCATTCCAAAACTACTGCTTGTAGTAGTTTTAAAAAACATTTTAAAATATGCTGTTAACGTCTCCTACACTCTTTGAACCCCCCAGATGTTTAACCAAAGTATTAAAATAGGTCAGCAGCATCAAAAAAGTTTATTTCTTCAAGAAACTGTTGTGCTTTTGTAACAGAGGTCTTCCACAGTAGTGTAGTCCCTCTACACCAACAGTAACATATGGTACAAATACTATTTCTACAAAGTTCATCATATAAATACTAACATAAATCTTAAATCCTCACTTCCTCTGTCCTTCACTTTATGTGATTGGTTTTACCTGATTAAAGATGTGCCAGGTTCATGCAAATTACTATGAATACATAACTAATTTTAAGGCAGTAATGCACAGCCATAAATGCTTCTGTGAGCTGTAAACTATAAGCTGCAGATTATAGAATCAACCTTGGGGTATTAATTTATATTAGACTTTCTTTAATTGATGGAAGTTTTTTTAGATATCTATATTTAGTAGACAGACATCCCTTCACTGTGGAATAAGGCATGCTGTTTTCTCACTACATCTGCATTGATTACAGGGAGTCATTAATAGCTTGCAATGGATGAGACATCAGTCATTCTGGCCACAGACCAGCAATGCAATTAAGATAATGCTTAACATAAATCAACAGAATTGACTTCAAAGAAACTACTCACAAATTTAAAGTTAAGTAGACATCAAAATATACAAGGAATCAAGTATTAGAGAAAAAAAAAATCCGGACATCAGAAATTTGGTAGGCAATACCCAGCAAATGTGAGCAATCCCTCAGCCGCATATGCAGCTGCATATTAAAATGGGTATGGGCAAGAGATTAAAAAACAAACACATATAGTGTCAGATTAAATGTCTGAAATCTTTATTTAAAATGTTTGAGGATAAATACTAATGCAAAATTAGGGAGAATAAACATGAGGTCTAACAGGATCTTCACAAAGACTGCAGTGGCAACAGCCTATGTCTGATGTTGCATGGAAAAAGTCACTATCCCAGAATGAATGCTAGATGGACACTCTCAAGAGAAATGAGACCTGGAATCCTGGTGGAAACCAAACAGAATGTGGTCTCTCCAGTACAGGAAAGACATTAACCAACACCAGAGAAAATTCAGTGGAGGCTTACAGAGACAGTTAGATGTTGGAACAACACAGAATCACAGACTGTTAGGGGTTAGAAGGGACCTAGAAGATCATCTAGTCCAACCCCCCAGCCACAGCAGGATCACCTAGACTAAGTCACACAGGAACAGATCCAGGCAGGTCTTGAGTGTCTCCAGAGGAGACTCCACAACCTCCCTGGGGAGCCCATTCCAGAATTCTGTCATCCTCACTGTGAAAAAGTTTTTCCTTGTTTTTACCTAAACCTCTTGTGCTCCAACTTGCACCTGTTGCCTCTTGTCCTGTCATTGGATGACACTGAGGAGAGTCTGGCTCCATCCCCTCTACACTCACCCTTAGCATATTTAAGAGTTTTGTGAAGGAAAGCCATCTTTTTAATCTGAACAACAGGCTCAGGCAGAGTCTGTTAACGGCGTCTACAGATTATTAAAAAGAAGGTGAAAAGAAGATAGATCCAGATTTTCAGAATTACACAGTAGAATAACACAGGACTAAATAAACAAGTTGGAACATAGAACACCTCTACCAGATTTTTCTTTTTAATCATAGGAGTTATCAAAAACGAGAAGAAGTTGCCCAGAGAGGCTGCAGAATGTCCATCTTTGGGGACGTTAAAAACTCAGATGGATAAGACCATAAGCAACCTGCTATACCTATGATATATCTCTACTTTGATCAAGGAGTTTGTCTAGATGGCCTCCAAATTGTCCCTTCAAACCTCAATTATTTTAGTATTTTATCATACCTAAATAACTGAAGTTCTTATTTTAAGTAAGTAGTTCATTACAAATCTTTAGATTAGTAGTTCATTGTTGAACATGGCAAATTACTTGGCCATGACAGTATCGCCGTATATGCAAGAATAGCAAATGCTGCTGTATTGACTTCCTTTATAGCATATAGGCTCTGAATAGCTGGAAAGAATTCACACTAAAGTATATGAGAATTTAAACCTCTCCATGGAAGAAATGTAAGAAACCAGTAAATAAAATCACCTATATTATAACATTTTAAAATGTTATTATTGTTATTAATGTTTGTTATTAAATTGTGTTATTACTATAATGGTTCCTGGAATTTGTCTTTGACCATGTAGAGGTTATAATTGAACAAGTGAATAAACTAGATTAGTGGGTGTAAACTGCATAAAACAAGGAACCTAAGAAGGATGTTGGAAAAATGTTAGCTCAAACCAGGAATAGTGTAGATAACCTGTTCATCAGGATGTGAATGGAAACAACAAAGATGGACACTAGACAAAAGACTAGACAACTGCCACATCTATACATTTCTCCTTATGATTCAAACACAAATCCAAAATACCATGCAACAGACTTGTTTCACACTGGGCACTCAGCCACATTAGTTCTAATGCCAAAACTACCAGCAACAACTCTTGGCTACTTCAGGCTAAGCATTTGTACTGATGTAAATATTTTAAATTTTGAATGCATTTGCTAAGAGATGTCAGAGAGAAATTAAACAAAGATGTCCTTGGCAGTAACTAATAAGCTATTGTTTCTGTTTTGGCATGACTTTAGGTTAGTCTTTTTTTTATAATATGCTGTTGTTTCAACAATAAATAAAGTAGGAATTTTTAGACTTAGAGTTGACTAAAAGACAAAGTTTCTTAGAAAAGAGAACCTCTCTATAAACTTGAGTCAACATGATAGGAAATCCAAGTGAAGCATTTGTGAGAATCAAATTGATTAGCAAATTAGGGATATAGAGCTTACTATTGTCCCTCTCCTGTTAAACTCTGAATGATCAGCAGAAAGAAAGACTACATAGAAATGCTTTATAGAGTTGCTTTTTTACCTCAGAAAGCTTGTCTGTGTGGCCTTCTCCTATTCTTTATGCAGTTGTATATGGAGATGTAATATTTTTTAAAACTACAAATCAAGTTATTCACCCCATGTACAGAAAGTTTGGGAAGGTCACTCATAAGTGAGTAAACCCCATGGAGTATTATTGCTCACTGTGGTTTGTGGTAGTCATAGTCATTACAGATTTTACAGAAAATTTCTTAAACTTAGCAATTGCTGAGATAGACTACTCATTAAAACTGAGGTTAATTCTGATTTATACCACTGTAATTATGCTGTCTTTTACAAGTGTAAAGTCAAGCCTCTTTTTTGTGTTCTTGTATTTTGGGTGTTATTTGCAGAGATATACAAAAAGGCGGCAGAAATTCTGGATCCAACTTGAATTGTTGTCACTTGCCAAGGTTACAATCTCCAGGGCAAGTGTGTGTGTTCCTGAAGTGGGGGATCATAGTGAACAGGGTGAGTTTCCTGAACCAGGAAAACTCCAGGAGAGCACTGAAAGACACCAGGAGCTGACATATCTCACAAGAGAGAGGAGCTGATGAGGCTGAAACAGGAGGAACAGCAGCCACCTCCTACTCCACAGACGGCATCCCTGGGCAGCACCAGAGATCAGGGAGGGCAAATAGGGCATGGTGCATCAGTCAGAGCAGTTTTTGCAACAGTTCAAGCAGAGAGTGGGCTCTTCAAAAGAGCCACTGAATGTCAGAGTGGAGAGACTTAAATCCACGTAACTCGGAAACTAGGCACTATTCTGTGACCATCTGCACAGATCAATGGCACTCATCTTATCTGACTCTCAAAGCAGAATGTTGGCACTAATCTGAAAGCAAAGGCTACAGCTCCAGCTGGGGGTTCTGCACCATTTACCCCAGCAGAGACTGATGCTTCCACCGAAACATAGATGCTGATGGTAGAGGCTGCAGTGCAGATCTCGGACTGCAGGAGGTGCTTAGAGCTTTCTCCTGGAACACAGACAAGCAGCAAACCTGCCTGCAAAAAAGTGTGTGAAGACCTTCTACAGCACGTGGCTGAGCTGCAGGAGGCAGTGAGAAGGCTGTGTCATATCATGGAGTCTGTGAAAGAGTCAGCTGGTTACAAGTGCAGCCTATGGTGTATCCACAGCTCACAGCCAAACAGCCAAAAAACTTCACGTGAAGCCTGAGGTGCCCTTTGCAGAACTGCTTCACTGTTCTGTAGGCAAAACAAAAAAGACCTGTTACATCAGCAGATATTTTGAAGCTGAGTAAGGCAGACCAGTAAGGCAGACATATCTCCCTGTATAATGAGCACAACTAAGAAAAGGAAACAGGTCATAGTAGCAGGTAATGTACAGAGACACCTGTTAGCCAACCTGACACACTCTCTAGAGAGGTGTGCTGCTTACTGAGGGCTCATAGCAGAGATGTTACTGAGATATTACTAAACCTCATACAGTCCACTGACTATTATAATATCTTTTTGTTTCACTTGGGCACCACAACCAGTATCTTTGGTCATAGGTTTGCTGAGCTGGTGTGGCGAAAAGAGACTGGAGTGCGAGGTTTATGCAAATTATTTATTTGAACTCACAGGTTTAAACTGTAAGGCCCAAGCAAATCACCTATTCTAAATCTAATATGCCACTAATGCAGGGGTTTTTTTTTGATACAGTGGAAGAATGCACTGTTACAATTTAAAAGCAAGAACACACTACAATATATTAGAAAGTGTGGTAAATATTATACATGTGTTAGTTAATCACTCATGATTGCAGACTTACAGCATGCTAAATATTAACTTACCACTCCAGGCATGGGCTCTCAATCTTAGGAAAAAGTCACCTTAGACAGTGTCCTGACCAAGGGGGAAGGATATCCATCCAGGTGAGTGCTAGAAAGGCAACTCCCAGAGTATCTTAACCAAACCCCAGCACTTTTATCCCCTGGTTTATGTGACTGATTATACAGTTTGAGTACACAAGGCTGTAGCTGAAACCCTCCAGGTGCTTGTGGCAAAGCTATGCCAGATGGGATTATGCCATCTGAATACCACCGTCCCGCCTCCTGCCCCCACCCTTCTTGCCCTGTGGAACTTTCAGTTTGTAGTGAGAACGTGA
>JANHGL010024739.1:0-11362 GCA_024611195.1 Ceyx melanurus | reverse complement strand
GCTGGGATTATGCCATCTAAATACCACCCCCCCTCACCCTCCCCCCCGCCATGAATTGTGTTCATGCACCAGGTGATACTGAAACTTGCTTATGAACTATGAGCCAAGAAACCCATACAGCTATTGAATAAACTTTTAACTGAAGTTGCCAGGGAAGGGGAATCTCAATCCATCCCACTCCTACCAGTTTGATGCCACTGCCAGGAACAGATGCCTAGAGGCTGGAGAGTGATCACAGGTCAACAGGAGGGCATCTGAAGAGCAGCACGGAGGAATTCCGGATAGTAAATTGGATTAATTGGTAGTCCAAATCAAATGTCTCTATACAAACGCATGGCGAATAAACAAGAGATGTGCATGCCTGCAGAACTATGATCTTATTGTCATCACTGAGACCTGGTAGGATGGCTCCTATGACAGAAAGGTTTTGGCTGGGATAGAGTTAGTTTTCTTCATAGTAGCTTGTATGTGGCTTTGTTTTGAATTTTCTGCTGAATATTGCATTGATAATACAGAAATATTTTAGTTATTTTAGTTATCAGTTCTTACACAGAGTCAAGGCCTTTTCTTCTTCTCACACCACCCTACCAGCAAGTAGTGTGGGGATACACAACAAGGTGGTAGGGGACACAGCCAGGATAGCTGACCCCAGCTGACCAAAGGAGTATGGCATACGATACAATGTCATGCTCTGCAATAAAAGCTGGGAGAAGATAAAGGAAGGGGAGACATTTGAAGTTATGGTGTTTGTCTTCCTGAGTAACTGCTATGTGTAATGGAGCCCTACTTTTCTGGAGATGGCTGAACATCTGCCTGCCAATGGGAAGTAGTGAATGATTCCTTATTTTGATTTGTTTGTGTGTGTAGCTTTGGTTGTAGTTATTAAACTGTCACTGTCTGTATTTTCTCACTTTTACTCTTCTGGTTCTCTCCCCACCTCCCACCAGGGAGTTTTAACTGTACCTACACCATACTACAAAGGTAAAATATCTGCACTGTTTCTGTTTACTTCTTTCCTATATTACATTAAAGGTTAGAATTAGCCAGAGCTATCTTAAGAATTCTTATCTGTATATCTGATCTTTTAAAATTATTTTTATTATTTTTAATTTTTTTTTAAAACACAGCAATCTGCTTCTTTGGTCTCTATAATCTGAGGAAAGTTTTTGGAATCATGGATGGGAGCGAGGGTCTGCTTCCCTTTGTCTAGTTCATTTACTTTTAGCCTTTCACTATTAGATGTAGACATCCATAGTGCCCTACAGACCAGTGTTCCTCCTCACAGGACCTTTTTGCAAACAATTCATTTTTCTGTACTCTTGTTTTCATATGCTTTGAAGCAGTGGATAATATCACTCTTCTGTTTCTCCAACAACTGCAAAGAAAATTGAAAGGAAGATAATATTACAAGAGAAATATGACTGGAAAAAAAGCAGAAAAACCTGCCAAAGTGCTAAGAGGTGAAGATTTAAGTTTTCCAGTTGTAACGAGGACAAATCCTCTACCTTGCCTAAATTTGACTCACAGTGAGTACAACTGAGGTTTACTGGATGTGTGAGATAGTGATGAGTTTTTAGGTTTGCAACTAACCCTAGATCAACTGTATACCGTGTTCTCTATCACAAATATATTGTTAATCAGCAAAGAATCTTCCATTCTATCACTGATTTTCAGAACAGTCTCTATTATGTAGACATGAACTTGTTCTTGGAGATATGTCTTTGATTTTAGCTAAATTTAATTACATTTTCTTTCAGTGGATTTCGCCCAACAAATGTTCCAGTTATCTCTCTTTGTTGTGATCTTGCTATTACTCCTCACTTATCAACTTCTTTTACATGTGCAAGTGTTATCAGTAGTGATTTATATTTCTGTCAGATTTTTTAATTAACATCATTGCAGGTAGCCAGAATACAACTAAATTATCCCCATCAGATGATGATGTTTTTTAGATAAATAGTTCTTGAGCTATTCCCATTAAATGTTTTAAATTATTTTAACATAGTGTTTTTGGGGGGGGGGGTTTGTTCGTTTTTTTGTTTGTTTTATACTGGACTATTAATCAATCAAAATAATGTGTGATGCTCAGTCACCTACTTAACACAAATACTGTGATCTATGATGTATCTGTGTGATTTCTGTATTGAACAAATTTGTAATGTCATCAGTAAGAAAAAGTAGATACTTTTTGTGTTTTTTTGGCTCTAAAGCTAAATTGACTAGTAGCAGTTCCATTCATATTCCTTAACTCCATCAGATGAATCAGTGGGTTTCAAATGACAAACTGAAATTGCTTTCACAGTCCTTTCTCATTAAGCAAAACACAGTCATCAGGGCATATAGCTTACCCTGAGTCATCGATGTACTCATGCGATCCTTCATAAAACTACCTGGAAAATACCATTTCCTAATACTTTTTATTATTTCAACTGTATTGTGCTTTTCAGAAAAGCACATGTTGATTGCAGAGATTTATTATGTAGTACAGGACAGACTGTGAGTTTGTGGATAAGGAAAAATAAGGTCAAGGGCCCTCTGGGTCTCTCAAGTCAGGACCCAGAAACTAGGAACAGGGCAGCTGGGGGGTACTGAGACATCACCTGAATCCTAGCCCTTGGGCACCTCACTAAGGACAGGGATGGGCCTGTTTTCACAGCCAAAGATATGGACCTGCAGGTGATGGTCAGGATTGGGCTTGGTGAGGGGAACGAGGGTCCCTTCACCTATGATATCCTAGGAGGAACATAGAGATGGGGACAGGGATGGGCCAAGGCCAGGCTGTGATGCCAGCCCACAGGTAAGGCTTTAGGTCCAGTTTCCAGATAACAGGACCATAGACAAGAAAACCCAGGGTGAGTGCCATGGCTGAGACAAAGATTTCCCAAAGGGGGAGAGATCCTGGAGGGATTTTTTTCCAGCCCTTTTTCCAACAACTCTTTCCACAAATTCCAGGACAGACAGTTGTGTATCTGTCAAGGGGTAGCGATTCCCTTTAAAAACAAAACAAAACAAAACAAAACTTTAATTTTTTTTTTCCCTGCCTGTGGGGGTGGAGCCAGGCCAGTCGGGGCCAGGGGAGTGGCCAGCCTGAACATGCATGCAGACAGGAAGAGGAGTGGTTTTTGGGAAGCTCTCTCTCTCTCTACTTTTCGGTGTGAACCTGGGAGGAAGGAAGCTGAGTCTTTCAAGCCCATTTTTGTCTTCCCAGCCTGAATTTCTCCGACCAGTTCTTCATCACCACAATTCCCTGGAGCACCTCTGTCAGCTGAGTATTTTTTCAGTTCATGTGACACTTTGATCCCCTGGGACTCTGTTTTCTCCCCTGTGCACGGTGAACCGGAGCGGTGATTTTTCAAATCACTCCTTTTTTTTCTTCCCTTCCCCTCCCTTTTCAATGGTGTTTCCTTGTGACCCCTGCTGCTTGTCAGAGGGAAGAGTGGCCATCTGTGTCTGTTATATATACTGCTGTTTTCACAGTTTACTGATTTTACATTTGTTGTTTGGTTTTGCATTCTATACAAATCTCTCTCTCCCTATAAGTATATATATATATACTTCAATAAATTCTTGTCTCCTTATAAGCCCCTGGTCTCACATTTTATAAAATTTAAGATAATACCTGTCCAAACTAGGACAGTATCACACTGCTTACCCAAACCCAATGCAGGGTGTCAGGGCCCTAGTATAGGCTCTTCTCTTAGCCATGTTCAAACAGCAACACTATCTGTCAAAGAGATGGCCTCTGCCTTCAGTGCTGGGAGGTCAAAAGTAGGAGAGACATTGTGTTTTAAAAGACAGGTGCATGGAAAACACGAGTGGGGATGACTGGCTGCAAGCAAAGGCAACCATCCTGCTTACAGTACAAAACCTGTTCAGAACTATTTTAGAACTTCCTCCCATGCACATCCTTGGAGCCATGCCCTACTGTATCATAGCCAAACTACATGGTCAAACTCTATAAAGCTGAGACCAAGGCATCACATAGTGTTATAAACAATTGTACAAAGTGTATATAGATTATCAAGTACATGATAGAAATGAGAGATAACAATCTTTGGTCACAACATCACTTTAAATTAAATGGTTATGACATTGGCATGTAAAAAGGATATTAAAAAAAAAAAATCCTAAGTTTAATTCTTGCAAGGTTTTCCAACAGATAAACAACTTTGGAGAATCTTCAGTGTTTATTTTTCATATAACTCCTTGCAGAAAGCAGATGTTTTCATAATATGCAGTTATTTAAAATTTCAGAATATTCTTAATGAATTTGGTCTTCCCAAAATATCTTTACTCTCGTAGGAAGTTCCTCTACTCACTTGTCCAAGATTCACAAATTCATCACTAGAATAATTAAATTCTATGCCTTGGCAGATTCTCTGGCAAAAGATTCCACATGATAATCTGCAGAGAATTTAAGATGACAACCAAGTCACTTTCTTTTGTGTCAGAACTGCAGAACTGCAGTTCTGCCAATATAATAATACAGACAATGAAAACATGGGCAAATACAAAATTACATCCATGCAAACTACTTTAAAGAAAAATCTTCTACCTTTAAAAAATATGAATTCATAACCGCACTGGAACTTACCATAAGACTGCATGAAAGCTTTAGATAGGTTATCATAAGCATGATTCATTTCTTCATTTCATTTCTAGTTTGCTTGATCTTCTCTGTCATACTGTTATTTGTTCAAGAGCTTATTTGCTTTAAGGGTAGTTAACATGAAACTAGCTTTCAACCAGCTGCTTTTGCTTTAGGCAACACTATTTATAATTGTTACTAATTTTATTGCTCTTGAAACACTGCTGAAAAGAAGAGCACCCTCTAACTTTATTTTCTTAGCTCTGTGTCAAAATGCTGAATGGTGCTTGGAAACCAATTTGTATTCTGATTATGAAATTTGAGAATGACCTTGTAAGGTTGGGATCTTGCCAGTAATTTAAAGAATTTATGTAAATGCTTTCTATATATGAAGCTAGAGAAAACTAGACGGTTGCAAAACATCTTGTATATACAGAAAGACAAATTAATGTCTGAAGTATCTCAATCAATAAGAATAGGTCTTTTGGATAAATGTCTAATTTATTATGTGTAAAAAAATAAAAAACCTAATATGAAACAGAGAACAACTCTTTTGTTTCTAATTCTTAAATGTGGATAAGTAAGATCTTGTTTTGTTTCATGAACGCTTCACTTGAACCTGTTTGACAGACTGTATAATTTTTACATCTCTGTTCTCTGTGCTCTGTTAGTCTCCTCTGAGAGAGAGTTGGGAATGTGGATTTGCTGGAAGAATGGAGACTGTTCCTTTTCTGTTGAGAAACTGAGCTTGTTGAATAAAAGCTACAAAGAATGTAGAATATGGCAGTAGCAATTATGAGTCTCTGCAAGGAGCTGCAAGACTGCAGATCAAGAGAATGCTGATGAGAGCACTAAGCAGAAATTAAAGTGTCAGAAGCAATGGAAGAAATCCTGTACACAAGAATTGCATAGTTCACTCCAAGATAGTCACTGAGTTGACTGAAACCAAACTCTGAATTTAGACTTGCTTGCAAAAGCAAGAACTTTGCTGAGCCCTTTTTCTACTTTTTATATTTGGTTTCTGTGCTGTCTTCCTTGTCTTCTTTATGATTTAAAATACAACTTTCCTGTGACATATTTTTTAATTTATTTTATGAGGTTTGAAGAGCTCATTAGGAAGAAAAGATCTAGGATGATACAACTTAAAGCTCTGGCTGACATGTCATCTGTGCTTCAGTACCTCTCCTTGTTCACCCTTCAAAATACTGTTCTGAAGATGGTACATTACTCTTTTTTCTTTTTTTTTTACCAAAGCCTTGCTAAAGTCAAGAAAGACAACATCTACTTCTTTCCCCTTATGTACTCTGAACATAAGGTTCATATAAACTATAAGCCCTTGGTTCAAAACCCATAAAATTCTCCCATTTATTATGGTATTTCACCTCAACTTGTCTCGTCAGTTTTTACTTCCATGTGCAACATAGAATAGATGCTAAAAAAAGTTATTTGTTGTATGTGTGGGTACTGGAAATGCCAGAATAATTTCATAATAGAAAAATTTCCTTCTCCATATTGCTCTCAGGCAGCATCCTGTAGCTTGTTGCCTTATACCCTTCACTACTTAGAAGCTGCTGCAGTTTTGTGATATTCTCTGTAAAAAAATATGTGACGTGCTTTGGGATGAAAAGTGCCATATAAATGTAGGGTATTATTATAACGTGCTTTGCTTCACTGGAAAAGTTGCATTAGGAAGATGGTTTTATTGGGTTATCTCCTAGGTAACTGTGATTCACTGTAATGATAGTGACTAGAACTCTTTAAATGGGACAGTAGTGGCACAACTACAATATAATGGAGATAAAATTAGATAGTGCCAAGTTGGGTAATGGTGATTAACCATGTACTAAATGGATATAAAATTATAAGCACTGGCTTCTTAATACACACACATTTCCTATTCAATAATAAAGACTATATTTTTTCAAGATTCTCAGGAGGTTTTGGTAACAATAAAAAGTTACTATACTATCATATTTAAGCCTCTACATCTCAGTTGCATCTTTAAATATCTAAGTCATTGTACTACTTATAAGTTAAATGTTACAGGAAAATGCTTTGTTATAAATATATTAAAATACAGTTGTAGCAATTGCAGAGTAATTAAGGACAAAATTCAGCAAATAAGGAAAATATCACTTTTCTTGTTATTTGGACAATTTACACATTTGAAGTTCATATTTAGATATTATGAGAAACCTTTGAAAATTCAGATGCCATATTCCTCCTCTCACTGAACTACTACACCAACATGAACTTCTGTTTTCTCTCACTTGTGATTTCTTAATCATTACTGTAACAACTAATTTTTAAAGTTCTTATCTCTAAAGTAAATCTCTTTGTCATCTTCTACATATGATGCTGAAGAAACACGTCTCTGAAAACACCAACAAATTGTACCATGTATTCTCTGTGATAGCAGATCAAAGACAAACAGCTTGTGACTGATTACTATCACCTGTCCTTATCAGTGTCAAGGAACACAAGTCTCTTACTCCAGACCACCACAACAGGGCAATGTTCTGATAACTTCTGGATTTTTTCTATCTTTCTGATCTTCTAGGTCCCTGCCAATACCTAACATTCTGTGACACCAAGTTAGGCAGGTGTGTTCAAGTGTGGCTGGAAAGCTGTCCAGTAGAAAAGGACCTGCGGGTTTTAATTGACAAGTGGCTGAATATGAGCCACCAGTGTGCCCAGGTGGTTAAGAAAGCCAATGGCATCCTGGCTTGTGTTAGAAATAGTGTGAGCAGCAGTAGGGAGGTGATTGTCCTCCTGTATTTGGCACTGGTGAGTCCACACCTTGAGTAATGTGTCCAGTTTTGGGCACCTCAATACAAGAGAGCTATGGAAGTGCTGAAGTAAGTACAGAGGAGGTCATCAAGTTTTTGAAGGGCATGGAGAAGAATTCTTATGAGGATTGATTGAAAGAGCTGGGACTGTTTAGTTTGAGGAAGAAGAGGCTAAGGGGATACCTCATCACTCTCTACAATTACCTGAAAGGACATTGTATAGAGGCTCGTGCTGGTCTCACAGGTAATTAGAGATAGAACAAGAAGGACTGAATTCAAGCTGCAACAGGGTAGGTTTAGACTGGACATTAGGGAATCATTTTTCACTGAAAGATTGTTCAGACACTGGAATAGGCTGCCCAAGGAGTTGACTGAGTCACCATTCCTGGATGTGTTTAAGGGTCGTTTGGATGTGTTTTTGAGGGACATGGTTTAGGGGTGAATTTTACTGTAGAGTAGGGTTAATGATTGGACTCAATGATCTCAGGGGTCTTTTCCAACCTGAATGATTCTATGATTCTATGACAATGTATAACAATCAATACACTATTTTAAATTTAGCCTTTTAAGTGTTCTAAGAATGTTATAAAATGATAATAAAATGCCTACTCCTGCGAGGCTGTAAATGTGAAGGCAGGGAGTTAAAAGTTATGTAGATTAGGAAAACAAAAGTAGAGGAATTAATAAAAAAAAAAAAAAAAGAAAAAGAAATTAGAATAATAAAGTTTCATCTATATGGCAAGTTTAAATTTTGTTGGGATGAGAATAATTTTTCCAGAACTCACAGAATTTGTGATGGGTTGACCAAGCCACTCTACCCTTCACCCTCCTCAGCTGGGCAACAGGAGAAAAACACGATGCAAGGCTCAAGGGTTGAGATAAGGGAGCTCACTCAGAAATTACCATAATGGGTAAAAGAGACTCCACTCAGTGAAGTATTTATTTCCAATCAAATCAGACTATAATAATGAAATGTAAAACCAAACCTTAAAATACCTTCCTCACATTTCTCCACATCTTTGTCAAGTTTACAAATTTTCCTTTCCCATTGCCAAAGAAGAATTATTTTCAAAAAGAATCAAAAGAATTTAAGCAAATGTGTATAATAATTATAATCATTAGTGTAATTGTGAACTATTAACAACACATAATTAAGAGTTATATGCATATTCAGACACAGTATTCTAAGAAAATGTTGCTGAATAGACTGCACTAACAATGACCTTAGAATAAAAATTTATAGAGAGTGAATGTGTTAATGGGGAGCCCTGAGAATATAAGCACAGGATGAGAGCAGAAGTCCTAGGGCTATAAACACAGATGGCTAATTATTGATCACTAAAGGAGTGCAGCTCATGAAAGGACCTAGTTTTAGGGCATAACAAAAGTAATGACCACATAATAAAGAAGTATGAATGGCTTAATTGTGTTAATTGTGCCGTTAATTATACCTTCCGAAAGTTATATCCTGAAGAAAAGCAGAAACAGCCTGTTGGATGAAGCTATATATCTTGAAAATTAGGAAGCTTCTCTTGTAATATTTTCCAGGCTTTTTATAAGGAATACATAACTTGGTCACATACATAATGGCATAACAATCTGCAGAAGCTTCCTGTATTTGAGAGCATAAGAAGATTTTCCTTTAGGTTAAGAGTGCAACAGAAATGACTACTTGTTCAGGTGCCTTGGAAATCTACTTTTACTGCTTGTGGTTTGCCATGCCATCTACTGCTATTGTTTCATCTAGTCAATCACCCTTGAAATGTGGTTGCGATTTGGATGTACACCAGTTGGTGAAGAGATAGCCTCTCTTTCCAAAAATAACCCCTCCTGTCACATAACCATCCTCTGCTGTTTTTTCCAGATTTCATGAGTATTCTTTGATCTGATTTGTTTTATTGGCAAAAAGAGAGTATCACAGAAGCTTAGGGAATTTACTCACTATCTCTGTTTCTCCATTTTGCAATTGAAACAATGTCAAAACTGACCACACTGACACAGAACTGAGAGTTCCCCTCTGTTCTGCCCTTGTGAGGCTGCATAGCAATATTGTGTCCAGTTCTTGTCTCCCCAGTTCGAGAGAGACAGGGAACTACTGGATAGAATACAGTGGAGAACAATGAAGATAAGTGGGGGTGTGGAGCATCTGTCTTTTGAGAGATTAGACTATTTAGCCTGGAGAAGAGAAGATTGACAGGAAATCATATCAAAGTCCATAAATATCCTAAGAGTTGTTTATACAGTCTGTAAGTACCTAAAGAGTACACTAGTACAGCAATAAAGGTGATACAAAAAAATTAAATGGTGAAATACACAGCTGCACTATATTAGAGAAGTTTTCTGAATTATATCTGACAGGTATCTCAGATAAAAGCTATCTTAAGCTATCTTTTAGTATTGAAATATGTTTGAACTTATGTCTATTTTTATCATTGATTTATATGCAAAGATATTGTAGATAATGAGGCATCTTATTTCAGGTACCAGTGACAGTACATAATTATGCTGTAGGTATAGTGATCTTTTAGCTTTTGTTCAGGGTACTTGTGGATCTAGCATATTTGACTTCCTTTGTTAGGCTAGAAATTATCTCACATGTGAACATGCATCGTCTTTCTTTTCATATCTTGATGGCATAACTAAAGTAGTTATTAGAGTTATAATAATAACTTTATATGTTCTAATACATTACACTTATTTTTAGTATAATGGTCTTAACAGTAAAATGACTATTACTACTCTTAGTGATAATAACAATCCTAATGCCAAATAATTTTAAATAAATCAACCCTTATATTTAAGCATTGTATTTTTAAATAGTATTATGGAAGAAGGATGATGGAAATATAAAGAAGAAATTAATAACAAATCATAATGTAAAATGAAAATACTTGAGTCACAACATACAAAAAATTATGTATGATTTTATTATTCTTTATGTTGTACCACCTTTTGCTCAGTTATTGCATTGTAGAGGCACTTGTTTTCATTTAGAAAGTAACTTGAAAAAGTAGAACTAGGAGGATTGCTTTTGAGGGTTGTTTGTAGGCAATTAAATAAAACCCTCATGCACAAAAAAGAAAAACTAGCTCTTCAGAAGATAGAAATGATCTTATCCAAATTGTCAAATTCATTTTAAAATGTTAATAATTGTATAAAAAAGGCCTTAAACAGAATTAGTAATCTTTGACCCATTCTAAGCATGAATTTGCTCTTATTTGATTAATGGAAACAATTTTATTTACTTGGATTCTGATAACCAGAGTTCAATAAATCATTGACTGTATGGTGATTTATAGTCCTTAAAAAATGGATTGCAGGACTGCATGTACAAAATGACAAAAATGTAAATTTTGTTTTCTAACAATTTGTTAGGAAGTTAGAAAATGCATATTTGTTTCCACAAATCTCTGTGTTTCTCTAAACTTTCTCAAAGTCTTTAATCTACAGGTTGACTCCTATTCAGTTTAGTAAACTATGCACAGGCATGTAGGACACAATCCTGTTGCGTGAACATAGGCATCTAGCACCATTTGTATGCCCACTAATGTCATCTTTGATGTTTCTCTGAAATATTAGAAAAGTTCAGATCTCCATTTCATACTGTTGTCATATCTGAAAATGCTGAGTAGATATTTCTGATATCTGCAGTAGTATGGGTACTAGACAACTCTGTTCAGTCAAGTAGATTATGTGAAGTCTATATCTGAATTAAGCAGTTGACTCCCTTTACAGACTGTGACAATTAGCTACCTATGTCTTAGTATGTAAAAAGTTTTTTTTCTCTGTACAAAACAATAAATTGATAATTTTAAACTTTTATTCTGAACTTGGTGATCTAATTATTCTCAGAAGTCTTGAGGTGTTATGCATGCAGGTGGGTATATCAGACTGACACCTAGTGCTGTTTGGAAAGGACAAGTCAGACTGCCATTTTGTAGTGATATAAAAATTAATAATAGGATAAATTATATAGAAAAAGATA
>JANHGL010024737.1:119048-136844 GCA_024611195.1 Ceyx melanurus | reverse complement strand
CTGTTCCTGGGTGACTTGGTCTAGGTGATCCTGCTGTGGCAGGGGGGTTGGACTAGATGATCTTCTAGGTCCCTTCCGACCCCTAATATCTATGAATCTAAGAATCTATAAACAAATCCTGCACTGGCTGGCTGCACCAGCCAGGTGATAACATTTTTTTCCTTCCCTGAGTATATAAGGAAAGATTTAATGGGCATCCAGTAGGATCCAAGAAAATTCAGAACTGCTCAGATCTGACCTACAGGTTATAAACAACTAATTTTACCAGCTCCCTACTATGCTTACCTGCCACTACACTGTGATATACACAAAATCCACCAGAAAGTTTCTGGCCTCTCCACTGTCCTTCTATTTCCCTACTGCCTCTCACAGTCAGGTGGGACACATAGAAACACAACACAAGGCAGCTGTGATGGATTAGGGAAATAAAGAGGGGGGTGTGAAAACCACAGAAGAAAGAAACATTCACATCCTCTTTGCTATTTTATTATTTTCTAAGAAAGGCTGGTAGAAGTTGGAGTTGACAACTTCCTTGTGCTTGATGACTCCTGGCTTGAAGTCTGTTGCTCCTTGTGCCAGGGTTACAAGTTCAGGCCAGATGCAGTCTTGGCCAGATCTCTCATGTCTTCTAGGGAGCAGGTTCAACACCCAAAGCTCACAATAGTGTGCTAGGTCTTTCCATGGGTTTTTTGTACCCCATCTCCTGGCAGGGGTCTTTTTTGGCCGATCAGCAACACCTCCCAGTACAGCACCCCTACGAAATACTGCCCTATTTCAGACAATTCCCCTCCCAGTTTTAGGCTTGGACTGGTAAAATACCAGAAAGGTATAATCATAGCATTCAAAACTCCAGACTCCAGAAAATA
Organism: Ceyx melanurus; assembly: GCA_024611195.1. Lineage (NCBI taxonomy): Eukaryota > Metazoa > Chordata > Aves > Coraciiformes > Alcedinidae > Ceyx > Ceyx melanurus. The sequence goes on along the minus strand of JANHGL010024737.1, from coordinate 135,978 downwards.
CAAAACAGATCCATGCAGCTATCTTTAGTCTCAAATAAATACTTTACAGCTTTTTTTTTTTTTTTCAAAAAAGAATATTTTCATGTAACAAAATAAATATTATAAATTGTCCTTTTTTGTATTCCTTTTGGAGTGAGTCACAGCACATTTGCTTGGAAGCCCAAGGTGCTTTTGTGGTGTTTCTCACACAAGTAGGGCAGGCAGCTGCTCAGGTGTTTAGTGATGCACCAGAGCTGGGACCCCACCTGCCTGCAGCTCCGTACTGTCCACAATTCTTGGCCTTTGTATAAGCAGGAAGGACCTAAAAGAAGAGAAGTTGTTGGGGTTTTTTTCTTTCTTTAAAATACATGGCTGTTTTAAGTGTGAGGGTAAAGGTCTGGTGTGAGGAGAGACTTAACATTTTCCCCACACAGCCCCTGCCAGTAGGCTTCACCTCGGATGTAGAGGCTTGATGCCCATGGCAGATATGTATCACATTTCCTGGGTGGACAGCCAGCATCATCTCAGGCCCTGCTGCAGAATGGTAAACTGGGCTTTCCTCACTGGGGCCTGGTCTCCATCTAAGGCCCCATTTTGTTTGAGATACGTTGTTGAAGCAACTTCGCCCTTGAGTTGCAGCAGTCGTGCCAGAGGGAAGTTATTTTAGAAGATGCAGAAAAATGATGTGAGGCTACGGCCATTGCTTGTGAAACTGTTTTGTGCATATATGTAGCAAAATTTGTCCACTGCAGCATGCCTTGTCATTGAGAAAGTGAATGTGTTCTAGCTGTCATTGCTGCTGGGTGCCTATGGGCCCTAAATTCAGGTTTCCCCTTCCCAGTCTGCTGCTATCTAGCCATCTGGATGGGGGGTAATCCCTCCTTCCCTCTCTAACCCAGGTGCAGCCTGGTCTGGGCAGCATGTAGACAGCTCTGGGGTGGTTAGGCACAACCTGGTCCTGGTGTAGAGCCTTGTGACAGGCGGGGTTGAGCCCTGCAGCACCCTGGGGAAAGGCAGACCTACCCAGCATGACTGGGCTGGGTTTCTCTCTGGATCACATAGGTGCCTGAGGCAACAGTGGAGGAGGAAGGTCAGAAGGAGGAGGGAAGCCAGGGGAACAAGCACCCCCACTGCAATGGCAATGGCCAGTGCCATGCTGTTGTCTGAACCTGTGGGGAAAGCAGTGTATACTCAGTTTGTTCATGAAGAAAATAAAACAACCCCAAACCCATCTCTGATATCTCTTGGCCAGTCCATGGGGTGAGGCAAGGTGGGTAGAACATGCCAGCATGCACACAAATGGTATCACCAGCAGACCTGTGCTTGGGGTCTGATGCCATGATTGAGCATGTGGCACCCATGTCCTCTGAACTACTCAAAGCCTTGTTGGTGCTTCAGACTATGTGGCAGGGAAACCCTGTGGCCCCTGGCAGAAGCAGGGAGTCTGGAGCACATCATGGCATGTAGAGTAGCTGATGAGCAACAAGACCAACACCCAAGGAGTCAGGGTGCTCCATGGCACTTCCTTCATCCCACCCAAGCCCATCTCTGACTGTTTTTCCAGGTGCCTTCCTCACCTGCCTCCCACCCTGTAAAAAGTTTCTTGATCTACCCCAGGAGGTGTTTCTCCTTCCCACTCAAGGGCAGGAGCACGGTTGCATACTGACCTTGCACCAGGCTGTCCATGGGCAGGACCAGGGTCACGTTTAGAGAGGGATGTTGGATCACACAGGCGATGGGGTACTCCTGGAGGATTTTTACGTGTGTGTGGGTGAAATTGCTGATGACAGTCACAGTCTCATTGCTGAGATTGATGTGGTACTCCCTTGGTTTCTGCTGCAGGACACTGGGAAGGTGCCAGGTGATTTTTGGAGCTGGTTTCCCTGTTGCTGAGCAGCTCACCCTCATCACTTTCTCAGAGTCCTCAGTTTTCTCTGGATTGGGTATAAGCTTAGCCTCCACTTTGGGGTCCAAGATGGCTGTAAAACACAAAGCAAAAAAAAAAAACCTATTACTTTCTGCTCACATTTCATCAAAGAACATCTGTATTTATCATTATCTTTGAGGACAACACTGATACCTAATCTTGCCTCCTCCCACCTCCTCCCCCCCCCCAAAAAAAAGCCCCAGCAATGACAAATAAACATGAAAGTGATCAGGCAGCAGTCTGAAAATTAAGATCTTGGCAAAAACAAAGGACAAGAGTGTAGAAGTATCTGAGTTTCAGTTCTGTTATTATCAGCGGCACTACAGCTTCCCAACTGAGTAAGATGCGACAGGTAATGAAACCATGAAATCACATGTCCTCCCTCAGAAAGGCCTGAACAGCTTCAGTGAGTCAAAGTTCATGTTTTTTTCCCTTAAATTTATCTGCAGGATTAGTTTAACTGCTGCTTGAAATGTGTAGGTTTGTGTATCAAAGGACTAAATGCATCTATTTAAACAAGAAAGCAATAGTCAATTTGTATGTGGTTACACCACAGGATTTCACCTCTGGAGGTTTTGTTCTTGTAAGCTTTCTTCCTTTTAGTGGTGGGTTTTGGAGGCATCATGGTATCCCTCAAAACCTTCCTTAAAGGTCATGTCTTCTGAACTCCTTCTCACCTTAGAAGATTTGCAGATGCTGCCACATTTAGTCTCAGTCAGCAAGTTATGAACTACAGTCATCATTCATGCTTACTCACTTGCATGAAGCCTGCTTGTTGATTACTATTCACACAAACTGTATTTGCAAGGAATAAAGAAAAGGAAGGAGTGCAGGAGGCTGTTTTCAGCCTGGGTAGAACTCCAGAGGAGACCTAAACACAACACCTCTATCCCCTATGGAAAATCACCTATTTATTCTTCAGCCATAAAATCCTACCATAATTTAGGTCAGAAAGGACCTCTGGAGGTCCTCTGTTCCAAGCTCCTTCTCAAGGTCAGTCTAATTAGCTCAGTTGGCTCAAACCAAGCTCTATAAAGCTATTTAGCTCCATTTGGGAACAAAATCCACAGGTTACTATATATGGCAGCTCATTTGCCTTCTCATTTGCCTTCTCATTTGTCTTCTACTTCAGTGCACAGGCTGGGGGCATAGGAGTCCAAAACACACTCTATTTCTAGGTCCCTGTTTCTGAGAAAATTACTTTATTAACCACTTAAGTGCAGTTGCAATTCTAGTTTTACTCAAGTCTGAGTTAATATGAATGCTTTTTGATTTAAAAAGTATCTGTATATTACTATTTACATAGCAAAAAAAAAAAAAAAAAGGTCAGCACAATATTTATGCTGAAATCCCAACAAAATAACAAACATATCACTATAACTTTAGTGATCATACTTTTAAACGAATAAACAAGCAAACAAGTTTGCTCTTCTTAGGAAAAAAAATGGTTCTTTATCCTTTTGAGATGTAAACAAAGATTTAGGTATGAATGAGGCAGACACCAAATGATCCTGTGAAAAAGGGAAATAAGATTGTGCCAGATGCATACTAGCACCTATAGCCTCCTGGTATTATTCCAGATGCATCTCACACGCCTGTTTGAATTCTCCTTGCCAGAGGGCAGAAGCAAGTTGTTGTATACCATAAGCTTTGGGGGGGGTTGGTTTATGTCTAGACCTCGTTTATTGACTACGTTTGTGCCTGCCTAGAAAAAAAAAAAAAGGTGTGTATTTCTCATCACATCACCTACGACAGAAACTCAAACCCCACAGAGCTGATGAAACCCACTAGTGTCGCTCTCAGAGCAACAAGAAAAGTGTGTATGGGGATTTCAGTTGGAACTTCTCAAAATCTCCCATGTATGAAAAGACAAGTGTCACAAACAGTGTATGTTTTGGTTAATAAATTATCTCTGAACTTCTTCTTTCACTCACGGGATGCATAAAAATAACATATCCACCCACAGCTTTAACTTCAAATATTAGGTTGCAACATTCAAAAGAAGTAAAGGAAAACTGTCACAGATGTTTCCAGAGGGGATAAGAAAAATTGCTCGGTATCTTTGCAGAAACACATGCACTTCACATCTGCTCTGCTTCTGACTAAGCTCTCTGCTGCAGTCCAAGGAATTGTTCTCATGTGAAAAAAAACCCCAAACCTGTAGGGTTGAGTTTCTCCTTAGCTAATAGATGCACAGGCAAAATCTGCAAGTGCTTGCATTTGCAGAAAAGTCCTGCTACACTATTAGCGCATGCCTACTGTCAATGTTTGATATGTACACTTAAATTACCTGTTTCTTTTGCCTTTCACCAAAATAGTTGTTTCCACTGAAATGGTACCCACAAGAAATGTTGTTCACAAGTACTTGCTTTGGTGGCTCTTGCAGAGCAGTAATGTAAAAGTTCCTGAATTCAAGCAGTGGCAATGTTCCCAAGTATTTGCAAAATTGATTTTCTAGTGAAGTACATCAGGTTTAGTTATCTGTAATAGACTTCTGAAATTACAGAATCACAGAGTGGTAAGGGCTGGAAGGGACCTCGGAAGATCATCTAGTCCAAACCCCACTCCTAAAAAAGGATTGCCTAGAGTAGGTTGCACAGAACATGTCCAGGCAGGTCTTGAAAGTCCCTAGAGAATGAGAATTCACCATCACTCTGGATGGCCTGTTCCAGTGCTCTGTCATTCCCACAGGAAACAATATTTTCTTCATGTTGTGGTGGAACTTCCCATGTTCCAGTTTGTGCCAGTTGCACCTTGTCCTGTCACTGGAACTGCTGAAAAGAGATTGACTGCATCAGTCTTCTCCAGGCTAAATAGCCCCAGGGTTCTCAGCCTTTAAGAGAGATAAGAGAGATGTTCCATTCCCCTCATCCTCTTTGTAGCTCTCTGCTGAACTATTTCCTGTAGTCAGTCCCCTGTCTCTCTTGAACTGGGAAGGCCAGAATTGGACACAATAGTTCAGATGTGGTGTCGCTAGGGCAGAATAGAGTGGGAGGAGAACCTACCTCAGCCTGCTGGCCACACTCTTCTTACTGCACCCTGGGATACCACTGACTTTCTTGCCCACAAGAGCATGCTACTGGCTTATGGGCAATTTGTTGTCCACCAGGACTTCCAGGTTCTTCTCCGCAGAGCTGCTTTCCAGCAGGTATAACCTGTACTGTTACATGGCATCGTTCCTCCCCAGGTGTAGGACTCTACACTTACCCTTGTTGAACTTCATGAGGTTTGCCTTTGCCCATCTCTCCAGTCTGTCCAGATCTTGCTGGATGGCAGCACAGCCTTCTGGTGTGTCAGCCATTCCTCCAAGTTTTCTACCAGTAGCACACTTGCTGAGGGTATGCTCCATCCCTTCATCCAGGGCAGTGATGTTATGTTGAACAAGATTGGACCCAGAACTGTTGCCACAGCTACACCACCAGCTACAGCACTCCGACTAGGTTGCACCACTGATGACAACCCTCTGAGCTCTCTCATTTGGCTAGTCCTCAGTCCACCGCCAATTAAAGGGAATTGTCACTTCACAATGTGCTTTTTAAGTTTAAAGGCTTGACAGCAATCTCAGAGATACTAGTAAAAAATTTTAGGAATTACAGTACTCTTCATGATGATAGAAGCTTTTTTCCAGTTCTATCTAAAAATAGCCATGGTGTTTCTTCTCTGCTGTCCTCGAGTCTTCTAGGCAAATTATGTTGGCTACAATGAAGGCAGAAGGTCTCTGAAGAGGGCCAAGCAAATGCCCTGGGGAATTTTGTGACCTAGTAGGTCTTGTCCATTATTCTCTCATGGCACATCCACCCCTCTCTCCCTGCCTGCTTACTTGGTCCTCTTCCCAGGTTTCACTCTTTGGTGATGAAAGTCAGCAAAACATTTCCATAGTAAATGGAGGGGGAAGAGTGGCAGTCTGTTCAAGAGAGACCTGCCAAGCACACTCAAAATGATTCTGTTCCAAAATGGGGTTTGCTCAAATTTCTGCCTCAGGCAGGTCTGAGATTCCTCCAGTCATACCTGTTTCTTTTTTTTTTCCACAGTGTTGTATCCAGTTATCCTTATGTGATTTCACTTCCCCTCTTTATGCATCGACAGTGCCTACCCTGCAACAGCCTCTCTTGCGAAGGCTGTTGTAACCAGGCAATTACCAGCTCAAAAACTCCCTGGTAGTCCCCTCTCGAAGGCAAAAACATGGCAGCATTGCATTTTCAGCTGGTGACTTCGGCTTGCTCATCTTGGCCTGATTCCCTGAGCCTTGGGAGATTCCTGCTGGCTTCACACTTCATCCGTGGAAGTCCTATAGGCTTATTCAGACAAGTTGTTCCCATTGTTATGAGTTGGGGACTAAGGGAATAAGGTTGTGGATTTAAGTAGCATCCCATAAACTAGCTGCAATGCAGTATATCATATGTGAACCAAAATCTTCTGTCACAGTGACAGATGCTTAGTTTGTTCATGGTGATCCTCCAGGACACATTCAATGAAGCACATTTAAGGAAGGGCACCATGACATGGCAGTGGCCCACAAGTCTGTGCTGGTGCAGCAGGAGCAGTGGGCTCATGCCTACCCACCAGAGAAGTGAAAAACTTCTCAGTTGATGTGGTTTTGTCCAAGGTGAAGGAAGGGGAGCTTTTAAGAATGTGAGTAGCGGCAGAAAAACATATTTTTTAAAAAGCAGTTCTCTGCTAAAGGATGAATCACAGCCACAAGGCAGGTGATTTTGGGAAATATTTCCCTCACTTGAATAAAAACAACAAAAGAAAACAACAAAATAAAACAAATCTAACTCTGTGTTTAGGTTTAAATAAAAACAAGAAAGGGATCCCACTCCCATATTTTCCTGTAATCCTTGAGCAGTATTTACCCTCTGAATGAGTCAGGGATGGGTATCTTTAGGAACACCTTCTTCTTCATATCTGAAATATTGCATGGATATCTCTGAATTTCTCTTTTCTGCATTAGAAGACTTCCCAAGAGAGAGAATTTTGTCCAGGCTTGGTTTTGCTTGTATTTCCCCTCACTGCCTTCCCCTTATTGCTTGTCATGTTTCCTTTACATGCCCAGAGCATATTTTTTCCCCACACAGAGGATTCCGGTCATGCCAGTATGTGTGTGGACATATGTGCTCGTGTCTTTGTCAGCAGAAGTTACTAGGGGTCATATGAAAGTGCAAGGTCCCAGACACCGGTATTTTCCACATGGGATGTGGTCTTTGGAGCACAGCAGGGTTACTGTGTCAGGAGCCAACAGGGCATCCTTAGAGTGTGTTTAATGTCTCAGCTTTCTCATTGGCAAAACCCAAGAGTCTCCCTCAAAGAATTAACAGCTTTTCACTCTTGTTTGTTTTGGGCTCATCTATTTGTCTGTATTTTAGCTTGTACTCGCTAGCTGATGGTTTCATGTGGAGGTGACAAATATTGACACCATCACTCATGTTTTAACTCTCTTCTTGAAGCTACTTTATGCTAACCTGCACAAGATATTCATGTGGCAAAGTCCATGAGCTGTGCTGTTTGTTAGCCTTTTTGTTTGCAACCTTTTCTGAGCCCAGCCTAACTACTGCTATTTTTGCTATAACTTCTAAATAAGCTTCCAGATACTCTGGCCATGCTTATGTCTTTCTGTTTTTTTAATACCTTGATTTTTTTTTTTTAAGACTAAAGGCAGAGGGAGAAAAAAAGATGCCCGATTTCCATACTTAGGAGGTGAGAGCTGCAAGGAAAGGAAGCAAAGGAGCAAAGGGTTCATGGTTGTGGCAGGCCAGCTGTCAGCTCAGCACATGGCCAGGGAAACTTGGCGGAAGTTATGGGTTACATGTCAAGTTTTGGGTCTCGCTGGTGTTGACTTAAAGAGGAAGAAAATTAAAGAACTGTTGAATACTGTCTTCCCATCAGAAGTAACACCAGAGAAGGAGGGAGGTCCAAGAGAGGAAGCTGAGCCACCTTTCCTGCAACAATTTAGCAATGACCAGTGGTCAGAGAAGGATTTTTTGCAGGGAAAATGACTTGGTCCTCAGATGACAGCCCATGTATAATTACAACGTCTTACCGTAAACCTTGAGACACATCCTGCCAGTGACAGCCCCCAAGGGAAATGTGTTAAATATGCACTTGTAGCATCCTTCATCTTGGAGCTTGACTCTATGAAGGGAAATGGCTGAGGTGTGTAACTCACTGTGGGCAAAGCTCACATGGCCAATGTAGCCTTTTGCTATCTTCTGGCCATTTATTGTACTGTAAGTTGCTATGTTGTCTTCATCCCCATCTGTCTCCTTCTGCCAGGTCACCTGTAGGACATCTTCTTTTGTGGATGTACGGCATGAAAAAGTAACATTTTCTCCTGCCTGGGATGACTGGACCTTTCTGTGCATCACCTGCACATCACCTGGAGGGCAGAAGCAGGTGCCACACTCAGCATTTCTCGTCACCCTTCTTGCAATCCACTCCCAGCCTCTCACTCCTGAGTGGCTCTGGATGGTCTTTCTGACCATACATCCAGGTAAAAAAATGAAAACACAGCTCAAAAGAACAGCCCTGAGAGTTTCACTGGACCTGACACCTCACACACAAAGCATCTTGTCAGCCTGATACCTCTGGTGCAAAGAATGCCACCAAGAAAGGCAGTTCTGGTAGCAGGAACACCTGTTTTCTGTCTTCTAAGACTGTTATCCCATGAGCACCTGTGGAGAGCTTCCCTAAACACTTAACCACACTAACAACCAAATGACCATTGGTGCATTACTGCTCTCTGAGCACAGAGAGAAAAAAAAATCAGTAAAACTGCTAAAAATTATTATGTGAATCACTATGCATCATGCATCCATCCTTGCCAGAGAATGACAAGAGAACAGAAAACCACAAGGAAACATAAGTCAGGGGCAAACTGCACCTGCCCTCGTATCTCAGGTTTGAGGCTGTGCAGCTGGAAAGCAGTTGAGACCCTGCGGAAGGCTGGCCCATGGACAAAAAACTTTAATAGCATAAAGACTATGGTATTAAAGGTCTTTCGGGGGGGGGGCGGGGGGAGGGGATTAATCTCCTCTTCTAATTCACAGACATGTGGAAAAATTCAGGGAACGGACAAGCAAAATGCATGGTCCCAGCTTTGACAGGTCAGATCTACAGTCCTCCTGGGGTACTAGATTTTAAAGTTTACTTGTGCACATCAGCACAGAAAGAGAGATATCAGCAGGGATGGTTACAGCACTGAAAAGATATAATTCAGTTTATAACAAAAGGATACATTCTTTGCAGGTTTTAAAGAGGAGTGAGTTTGTCTGCAGTACCTAGAGATACACTTGGCTAACCTAACTGATAAAACACTCTGGTCTTTCCCTCTCCATGGCCATGGTCAGGCAGATCTTCATCTGAGATCAAGAAGTCAGTTGTGAAGCTCTGCAGTCATTTTGCTTTTCAGACTTCAGTAGTGCCACAGGCAGAATATAAACGATGATCATTTTTTGTAGGTTTTTCTAAAGTGATTTTTAGTTTAAAAAACAAATGTAACACACTTATAATTTCAGTGACCTGAGCAGATACCTACAAGCACCACGTCTATCATTATAAAAATATGTATATATATATCCCTCTTGGCTAAAATAAATCAGTGTCATATTCTGATGCAAATCCCAGCCACAACCAGAGATGAAATCAAACTTGAGTCATACAGGTCCTTGGGAGCATTTGGACATTTAGATTATGATTTGCAAACTGCAATAAACTCATACATCTGCCTGCATCTTATAAATAATCTACCACAGGTGGCAGATTAAGGAGAGGATGCTGTCAATGCAACTACCAGTGACATGTCTGAAGCCCCAAGTAAACTGAGGTGCCACAAGTGCCATGTCACCACCAGAGCAGCAGGCTGGCAGGGGCACCAAGGTCCCTAATGCTGTTACAATAACGATACAAACAGACAAACAAAGGAGTTACCTGATGCAATGGTCCAGATGCTGCAGAGGAGCAGAGAAGCGACCAACATCTTAGCTGTGAGTTCAGAGAGACAAGCAAGCGACCAATCCATTGAGCACAGCTTCCCCTTTTTTATACACTTCGCTTTTACTCAAGGGATATTCCCCCTCCCTGCACATACGGTAAGAGGCAACTCATAAAAACCTCCTGCACTCAGCTGGAAAACAAAAAAATTCAGGGGACACGACAACAAATGTTGGTGGTAGAAACTGAAGACTTCCCCGATGGGTTGGATGACAGGCAGTTGTAAAGAATTACAAGGCTGAGTTTTTCATAAGCACCTTTCCATAAGGTTAGGTTTTTGCAAGTGCTTAACTACAAGTCTAGATTTCTAAGCCTGCTGAACTGAACACCCAATGTCTCTGAGAGGCAGGAAGAAAGCCCTCCTGAGCTCAGGTCAATAGTCATGCTGCAAGCAGTAATAATCCTCATCATGTAACTCAGAGGACTCAGTCAAGGGTCTGACCCCCATGTGTAATGGAGACCCAGGAGCTGCTGGTGCTGCTGCAATGCAACTCTTCCAGGTAATGAGACTAGAACAAGACAAACACCCAACCCAGGGCCTCAGTCATACATTACCTTGGGGAAGAAACAAAGCCTTGACCTCCCCTCTCCTCCACTGAGGTTGCCCATGCTCCTTCCCCAGCCCTGTCTCTCAGAAAGACAGGAACTACCATCCCCCAGCAGACACAGACACAGACAGACACAGAGACACACAGACGCACACACACAGACACAGACTCACACACACACACACAGACACACACAGACACACAGACACACACAGACACACACAGACAGAGACACAGAGACAGACACACACACACACACAGACACACACACAGACACAGACACACACACAAAGACACAGACACACAGACACAGACACACACAGACACACACAGACACACAGACACACAGACACACACAGACACACAGACACACACACAGACAGACACAGACACACAGACACACACAGACACACAGACACACACAGACACACACAGACACACACACACACACACATACACACACATACACACCCTCCCCTTCTCTACCCTCACCAGAGATGACAGAAGAATACTTCACACAGCTGATTTGAGTCATTGTTTTTGTGCCTTTTGGTTTTGTCATCTTAACACCTGTTTATCTCTTTCTTCCAGCTGTCATCACTGCTGAAACCAACAAAAGCCTCAGCTCAGGGATCACTCATGCACTTCACAGTGGGTTAAGCAGCCACTGAAATGTCATTTGCTAGATAAAACTTTTACTTGTAAACTGTATTTCAAGTTTCTGCTTTCTGATTAGAGGGCTTATATTTTTTGCAAGTTCTTATGACTCCAAATGACTGTGATTGTATTAAAATGGTTTTCTTTTAGTTAAATTGCTGCACAGATTAACCTTGAATAATGCAAATAGCTTGAGGGAAGCCAACAGGCCCAAATCATAATGTGACCAGAAAAATTTCTCAGACATTCTCACACACTGTTCCTTATCTTCTTCCAAATTGTAACTAATTATCTGAAAATAGAAACAACTCGAGCGCCAGTATACCTCTAAAGAAACATTTTGGATGTGCTTTTGAGTAGGCTTAGTAATTAATTCCTGTCACTCTGGTAACTTTGATTGCTTCAAATGAGTGTCTTTTCCTTTGAGGTATCACATCTCATTTCCCTTTCCCTGAGTTATTTTCAAAGTGGCATTTTCCTGCAAGATTTCTAGATGGACATTCTGGCCTGACCAAAATGTGAAATCAATGAAAATTTTTTCTTGTGAGGTTTGCCAGAACATTTTACAGTTATTAAGCAATGCAAATAACTCCAACAGGCTGTGAAACACAGCCTTGGACCAAATCAGAGATGGTGGAAACTTCCAGCCTTGAAATGGAGTCAGAAGCAAATAGTTTCTGATTGTCAGCCTCTCAGAACTTCCAAAGCAGAAAATCAGATTAGCTGGACCTATGTCCTTTTGCATCAAATCCTCAGGGGTTTTGCACGATGCACCAAACCATCAGGGTGTGAGTGTCCTACACACAGGGATTCAAAGATTCATTCTAGGCTTTGCAGGTCTTCTCACGTTAGCTCTGCTATGTTTTTGAAACAAATTTAAAGGAAGAACTTTCCACGAGCTTGCAGACACTTTTATTGAAGTCCTCATGAACTTCCCCACTTAATGATCACAAAAGGAACTGCACTTGATTTAAAAAAAAATATGAGCCCAGTTGACACATTTTTTCTATTCCTAGGAAATGCTTTTGTCAGCTTTAACCATTTTTTTATTCCTACCAGAAACACTGTCATGTTCCCAAAGCCTTTTCAAACAGCCCTGACAATGTGGGTGCTTCTACAGCAAACAACTTTCAATAGAGACCTATCTGACAATTTTAGCAATAGCCAGGTGAAGATAGAGATGACTTTTGCAGCTGCAAAATTGTGTTGACTTAATCCCCTACCTGGTGATAAAGAGTCACCTACACTGGCTGCTCCTTCCAGTCACTGCCTCTCCCTTGTCAGATCCTGATAATGCATGTGGGGACTGTCCTCCCAACCCGTGTGTGTGTCTGGATTTGCATCTTACTGCTTATGACCACCCCTTCCTCCGAGGACCAGTCAACAGTGACTGATTAATTTCTTTAAAGATAAGGCAGGCAGGAAGATGAGGCCCACACCACCACTTATTACAGTTTTGTGAGTATAACCTGAAGTCCATTTATTGAGACACTTCCTCATCTGTTTGTCTTTGGATAGACTTTTCATGGATTACAGATTTCCTCTTTGCTTGTCAGTCAAATCCCATGCTCTCTTGCTTCAGTCACATTGCGGTTTCATTTCTGTTAACCACACATAACATCCGAGCTTCAGACTCTTTCCAAAGCACAGCAAAAACCTAGGAGTAAATTAGGCAGAAGATAGTTCTGCAGCTGCTGCTTGAAAAACCCGGTGATTCACATCTATCTCGTCCCTTCTACCACACTAGGATAGTCTCTCTAGTTGCTGGTAAATAAAAAAAAGGACATACATATGTCTTGGGTGGATTTGAAGAGATGCAATACACTAGGCTATAGTCAGTAGCTGCATCTACTGCCTGTGTATCAGGGTGGGCTGTGGCAGGACTCACAGCAGCCAAGGGATGCTGCAGGACCAGGATGCTTATTCAGGCAGGGTTACAGACTGTGGTTATCATGTTGGTGAACAACTTTTAGATCAGACGGCACAAACGTAGTGTCTGTGAAGCCACAAGAGGTTATCTGTGGTCCTGTTTGACTCAGAGATATTTGATCTGTGATCCCTTCCCAAATGGGTCTCCTTCCCTCTGCTATCACACTGCTGTTGGCTGCAGTAAATGACTGCAAATTACAGCTGCTGGAGCTGAAATATGCAAAATTATACATTACCAGTGAAACTGTCCAGTTCACTGCCTGTCATTTCTCACCTCTATATTTTCCTGAAATTCCTGCAGATACCTAAAGTCTTATAGAGATATTTTTTTTTCAGAAATGCACCACAGTTGCAATATGTAAATTAAATTTTAATTACCAACCTTGTAAACTGTATTTCTGTTTTTCTTTTTATTCTCAGGAAAAAGACAAAAAGGAGAGAAGGAAGAAAAACCAGATTGCATTGAAAAACCAGGAAAGCTGCCATAACAAAGGCTGTGCCTCAAAGGGGTTTGAGGGGTTTGTTTTTTACAGTTCAGTTTGTGACACCATTTCTCAGAAAAGCAAGATGGCCAGGCAGGCAGTTTCCTCCTTCTGAGATTACCCCAAGTTGTTATTTCAGTTCAGGCATCCTAGAAGGAGTCCATGCTGCAACCTCCTAGCCTCTTCATGGAAGCCACCAACATCAGCATACCCTTGCCAGCCCCAGTGCCCAGGAAGTCACATAACTCATCCATTCCTCCCCCCTCTTCCTCTCCCACCCCCACTCATCAGTGTTTGACTGCATTGGAGGCTTTGGGTCGTGGTTTTTTTGTTGAGTTTTTTTTAGATGCACAATATCTGGGTGCTGCACATGCTTATGGTGTGAGAGATAATGATACTCTTCAGTTACTGAGTTTCACTCTGTAACACAGCTAGTACAGAAAACGATTCAGCCAGCAGGGAAACCAATCTAAAATTGGCTACCCAAGGGTGAAGAGATCCAGTAGAAGGATGGGAAACTGCCTACCAAAAATAAGGTAGGTTCAATGTCATTTGTATTTTATTTATTAAACAAGAACACTAAGAGAATTTATTAAAAATAGGAACAAATGCAATGAATCAGCCTGAAGAAACTATGTAAGGTACAATGAGAACCCTTTGGTTAAACAAAGGTAATTTAGCATGCAAATTAAGATGAACAATATAATTCTTAATAAGTCAAAGAGTATTGCCTCAGGATGATTTTTATGGAGATGATTTCATCTGCAGGCTCCTGAGAGGCTGCTGAAGTGAGAAAGGGTGCTATAGGTAAGGCATAGGTGACAGAACGGAGTGCTCGGAGAGGTTGTGGAGTCTCCTTCTCTGGAGGCTTTCAAAACCCACCTGTATGTGTTCCTGTGCAACCCACTCTAGGACACCTGCAGATGTGCTGGGCTAGATGATCTCCACCTTCCAACCCCTACCATTCTGTGTCTGTGACTCTGTGAACACAAAGCAGAGATTACTTATCATCTGTTCCAGGTTTCCAAGTGGGAAAACTACCTTTAGAAGTTCACCTTGTCCACTTTTATCTATTGCACCATGTCTCATAAATACAAACTTTGATATACACTACAAAGAAATAAATTATATGATATATTTAAATTTTGTACACAAGATATATATGTATATTACAGTTATGTACAAGGGTGGTTAGGAATAGATTGTCTCCTAAGGAGCTGTGAAGACAGAGAAGGACGCTTGGCAGGAGTCACCATGGACAAGGAGCTTGCCTTTGGAACTGTCTATGGCAGAGATGCTCAGTGCAGGTACCCTGAGCACTGTTGGGCACTGGCCAGGCTGCCCCTCTGCTCCAGCTAAAAGGCTTCCATTGCTGCCCACTCTGGGGTGAGGGTTTCCAGTGGGATTCACCACTGTTCAATACAATATTCTTTAATGTCCCATAGAAAGGGGGCAAACTATAAAAGAAATTTCCCGTTTACCTGGAATTATATTAGAAATTTTCCTTTTACCTGGATATAGTAAAGCACTCCAATATTTCTGTGTTGATCCCTGTCAAACAGGACATTCAGAAAATTTTTGGCACTTGAAGCAGGGCATTACAAAGCAGAGAAATAAAGCCATGTAGTTGGAAATGTTGAAGCAGTGACACCAGCCCCAACTCCCCCTAAACTGACTGTTTCAGGCAATGACTTATTTCACTAAGCCGAACAGAAGAACTTTTGCTCTGGTAAAGCTGCAACTCATATGTTATCTTACAGCAACCTGGAATTTTCAAGGAGGGTGCCTAATCCCATGTGCCAAAATATTTTTCATGTGAAGGTGAGAAGCAGATCCCCAGACACAAGCAGGTAAGAGCCAGCACCATGGCTGGCAGTGCTATGTGGGAATGTCTGGCCTGGGAGACCCTCTCACAGTGTTAAAAGCTACTTGTAACTCTCTTGCCCGCCAGCCTTGCTGTGCTTTGGTATGCAGCAGTGTTTTGCCTGGTCTGGTTAGCCATAGGCATAGGAAAACATGCCTGGAAAAGGCAACACCTTTTCAGAGTAGCAGGTGTTGACAGCTCTCCTACTTAAGCATCCAGCCCCTCTGGCCATTGCTTTGACAGTCATTCGTATCACAGTCTTACTTCTTCTAAGTATTGACCTAACTCTAGGTCTGTGTACTTTCAAGGGACAGTCATCAGGGCTCTCTGTTAACACCTCCAGAAGAAACAACTAAAAACCGACTTTTTTATTTCCCTGAAGATTTCCTTGAAGGCCCACAAAGAGGAAAAAATCCCCCTCTTTCCTATTTTCTTCTTGGTAGATCAAATAAAAAGTTATGCAGCTTCTCAGTACTGCACCCTGACCGCTTACTTGTTCTTAAGAAACTCAGATGAGGCACTAGGTTGCCAAAATTAAATGTACTGCTTGTTTCTGAAGTGAGTGTGTCTCTCACCTCCCTGCAGTTCTGTGGCCAGACATGACCACTTTACCTGACCTTGAGGAAAAGAGCAAAAGTCTCCAGACCATGAAGTTTGCTCTCAGAAGCAGTTTGAATCAAGGTTAAAAAAAATCCATGTGAAGCTGCTTCATCTTAACCTGTGACAGCAAGGAGCAGTGATGAGCTTTTGTGCCTACAGGGTCTCAGTCCCAGGCTCTTAGCTCCCCAAGCTTGCTGAGCCACCATTGTTTTAAATGCTTGCATCACACTTATAGATGGGATTTCTGATGCTTTTAAAAAATTCCTGACTGCTTTTCAGGAACAGAAACACTGTGAGCAAGTTTTTAACAAAGCACAGTTTTTCTTCTAGCTGCAGATGGGTCCGGGAAGCTCCTATCACCCCATGAGAGGAAGAGGAAAGTCCACTGCCATCAAAGATGACACTGACATGGTGCCGTGTCACAGCCTGTCACCCTGCAGCTCCGCACCCTGTTTATCTCACTTTCAAAACCTCTAACAAACCATTGCCAGGAGAATTATCACAAGCAGAGCATTAACTAGCTTAACAGGACAGAGGGCAACTGCAACCCATTTCCCCCCAGCTCCCAACAGTTAGCAGTGATAGCACACCATGAGTTTTTGGTAGGATGTCACTCCTCAGTCATAGCCACCTGACTGCTGGTAAAACTGGTACTTTCTGAAAAATCACAGACCTTGCAGAAGTTCATAAGGATGGAGAAATGACAAGGGTTTTGTTTTGTTTTAAAAATAAACTGTCGTTCCTGTACAATGACTCAGCATCCTTGCAAAGCTTTGGTGCTGTGAGGATCCAGCCCTAGCTGCCACTGCTCACCGTGTAGTGTTGAGAGGCAGAGACTAAGAGTCAGTTAGAAAAGGCTCCTCTGCTCCACAACACATGTGTCGCAACACGGGATGGGGAATCAGTTTGATGCAAACAAGCTCCAAAGTTTATTAAGAAAGACAGTCCTTTTATA
>JANHGL010024737.1:90489-107378 GCA_024611195.1 Ceyx melanurus | reverse complement strand
GAGGTACCCCGTCTTGTACGGGATGGATTTCCTCGCTCTAGCGAGAAGTTAAAGGTTTACCCCACTTCGTGTGGGAAAGCGTTCCCTGTATTTTACAGGAAGGATTTCCTCGCCTTGTGCAAGAAGCAACAAAGACAGGTAGTGCAGGGGAACATATTCCCCAAAGTGCCTTCAGATCTGCCCTTCGCCACCTCCCTGGCATAGGACTGGGAGGTTCTACCCCTGTCCTAGTTCTTTCGAGGGCCTTGGGACTTAGCAAATCTATTTCCCTTTATTTCCTCTTCTTTCAAATTACTTTTCTAAGTGTTTTTTTCAGAAGTTCTTGGGAAAGTTATCTGACTCCTGTCTCTTGCCTCTCTTCTGTCTCTCCCTAGCAGCTCCATGCTGCTGCAGTGGATTATTTCCAGACCCACTTTTCCCTCTGCTACTCAGCCTCCCTACTGTTGTAAATCTTCATATATTAAAAATTTACAGTCTCAAACACAGTACAGTCCTTAGCCTTCCTCCAGTGACGGTTTCTGCTGAGAATAAGATTTTCCTTTGTTTTGGCTTGTATCTTTCTATCATCTCTGTAAGTCAGGCCTAGATGTTTTTCCTCTTCTTCCCACCACTGCTACTCCTCTGGCTCCATCAGACCTTGGTGGCTGAGGTTCTCCTTCACGTGTAAGTATCTCTCACCCAGGCTAGCCCAGCCAGGCTCTGCGACATGCTCTGCCTCTCATTCCTGTTACACAAGTCTCTCCAACATGCTGCTGCTTTGAGATTTGCTCCTATTATTCAAAATAAAGTGAGGGAGGAAAGGGGTCCAAACAAACCAGCAATACAATATTACCATGTTAGCTGTCATGACTGGTATGGCCCTGTAGCTTTTAGCTCTTTTGAGACAGTTCTCCCCTCCGCTAAACCCCAGCTTGATATAATTAAGGTTATTTAAGCCAAATCAATCTCAAGTGATTCCAGCAGCTCATTTTCCTTTTAAAAAATGTTCTTGAATATCTTTAGGGACTGCACTTGGAACCAAAGGCAAAAGAGATTATACTTAACACTTATACTTGACAGCAACAAGATTTTACTGTCATTATATATTAACATCTCCTGCCATTTATATCAGAAGTTCCTTCCACTCTTTGTTCACTACCTGTATATGTAGCTTTTCCCTAGAAAAACTGTTCCATTTTTTCCAGAGATTTTAATATTGTGTATATTTATATAGGTACATGTATGTCTCCTCAAAGTCTGGAATTTTCAGATTATTTTGGTGACAGAAATTTCTTACCTGAAATAAACCACCCGAGCTGACCTGAAGTAGCGTCCTAGAGATGGAGATGAACTATAGACATCTGCTAACTTGAAGAGAAAAAAGTAAAATTTTAAAAATATTTATTCATTCTCTCTTTTCCCCATAACAGAAAGCACAGCAAATAATTTTTAGAAAGTGTTCTAAACACAGGTGCTGAAGATCAAATATCAGCAAATATCTACCTTGGAAAAGGCAGACAATCTCTTCAAGCCTGACAGACAATTTGTGTGTTTGAGTGATTGCTATATTACCTTAGCACAGTGGAGGCATTCAGGGTGAACTAAAAGTAAGTACTCATGTTGCCAATTGCAATTTATGTTGTTTGACTTAGTTTTTCATTAGTACTAAAAAACCCCTTCAATATTAGTACTAAAAAACCCCTTCTACCCTTATGTGGTCAAGGGAAGGGTCTCTCCTACTGAGATTCCTTTTCCACAGTAAGTTTATATTTGCCTTACCATGCCTGCTAAGTTTATTTCAGCTGTAACTCAGAGCTGTGGTGGCTCAGTGGAAATGGCATCTATAAACCCAGGCTGTCATTGTGTACTTACAGGAGAAAGCTGCACACAGGATTTTTAGCCAGCATTGGGTTTAGGTGACTTTCACAAGTCCTTCCTAACCTAAATTGTTCAATGAAAAAGGTGAGGACTATGTCTTACCATTATTCCAATTAATGAAAAAAAAAATATATAAATAAATAAATAAATAATCAGGTGGTTTTTTTGTTTTGGTTTTGTTGTTGCAGTAGTTTGTGGTTTTCTTTGTTGTTGGGGTTTTTTTTGTTGTTTTTTTTTTTAATCAATATAAACTGCTTTTGTGCTTAAAAACAGAGAATTCTACTTCTAGATCAGGACTTAAAATTGTACTAGAAAAAATGCAACTCAGATTTGTTGGTTTTTTTGTGACCTTGCAAATGGCTGAATTGATACACAGAGGAACACAAATATCTTAAAAGGGAAAACATTACATCTATGTTATAAGCAGGATCAGTTTTGCCAAGAAACACATCAATACATACCCTCTTAGTAATGTCCTCAGAGAAAAGATGTGGGAGACCACACATTAACTCTAATGTTCCCGAAAAATTGTGAAAATTTCCACTATTTAGTAGTGCATCAGGATCCCAATAGTCATCCTCATCTGTGTAAACACCTAATGTTCAAAAGGTGATGGAAAGTGGAAGAAAATTTCTAATTAGCAGTACTGAAAAAAAAACCTCTTGGCTTTTTCCAGGGTGGCTTTCTCACAAATTTCCTAGGTAATGTCTGCTGGGAGGGACAGAATGAAAGTGTAAGTCACCTGAAAAAAAAGTGACATCATGTAGCCATCAATCACTTGCCCCCATTAACAAAAGTCAGCTGCTTTAGGAGGCTGATGGGCACTGACATCACATGAGAGAATGTAAGAGATCCATTGCGCTTATGTAATGTTACAAGCATCATTTCCATCCTCATTCCCAATTCTGTTCTGGTAACATTTTCTCACTTAACTACAAACAGTAATTTCCATCTGATCATGATACTAGTTGCTGTTGACTGCTAAAACAAAAGCTTCCACCAGTCATATTCATTACACCACTCCCTGTAGTCAGAATCTCAGTCTCCTCAGCAGTTTACAGATTCTAAAGGATTTTATTTTTGTTTATATTTGTATTAGAGGACAAACTAAAAGAGAGATACTTACTGGAATAAAGAATTAGACTTATGAGAATGACCAGGAAGAGTACTAGAAAAACTGTAGTTATTACCATCCATAGTTTACACTTCCAGAAAACAACATTCCTGCATGATTTCCACTGATCTTGCTCCTAGTTATAAAAGGAAAGGGCACATTGATTAATGAAATAAGGCATGAAAAAATATTGAAACATGTCTCTATGTGTCACATTCAGAAATAAAACCCCCCATATAAATGTGATAACCTCATTGGCACGCAGTGCTCTACACTGAGGGTTCTCACCCTTAACTAGTGCTGCAGGTGGGAACAGACTTGAAGAATGCAAAGGACATCCACAGGTCATCTATTAGTTGAAGGAAAGATGTACAGTTCCCTGTTTGTGCAGAATTTACAATTCCTGAATTGTCCATAAAGCTAAGATGCTACAAATGTGCTTCCATGGCTTCCTTTTTTTTTTTTATTTTGTTTGTTGGGTTTGTTCGTTGTTTGCTTTTTTTAATACACCAATTTGGTTTGGTTGTTGCTTTCTTAATGTTTTCCATCTCTCTCAACCAAAAAGTTGTCTGTGGAGTAATTTCCAGAATCATTCACCTCTGCAACATTGATCCTAACAATCTGCATAGCTCCTGGGTGCCAGCAAGCAAAGCAAGGAGACTGATTGATATTCATTAAATGCTATTTCACTGAAAAACTCTTCAAAATTATTCAGACTTTTACAGATTACTCCCTTTTTCATCAGAAGATTGGAAACTATTGAGTACATTTAACAGAAAGTTTATTACATATCTGTTCTAGGAGATCACAAGAAAATTATCTTCAAAACAATTGTACATGCATGTATGTTCATAAAGGAGAGATAGGACAATAATTGCCTTTCATTAATTTTTTAATATGATTTGAGACCACAGCAGAAATTTGTGTTTTAATTAATACCCCCCAGCAGTACCAATATTAAAAAAAATTCAAATCTTAAGTAACAAAGCAAAACAAAAACCTCTATTTAGTTCCACTGCCAGAAGGCTGATGGAAAGTCATGAACTAATAACCAGACCATGTTGCCTTTTTAATTCCTCCCCCACCACCATCAAGCGAGCAGTATATTCCATGTCCTTTTGGTCATCTGTACCAGGCAATGAAAAGAATAGACTGTAGGTTGTCTGGGCCACACAAATACAGGCTGGCAGGAACCAGCAACTGGCTGGAAGCACTAACCCAGGTTACCTTCCTTTACTTTTTGAACTTTCTAAAAACCCAGTATAATAAAAAGCCTTTCAGTGTCACTGTATTTAACTGACGTTCACCAGATGGCTTAAAGCTTCTTTGGGGGTGAGAGATGAACAGGGAGAGAAAACAGACACCCACAGTAAGACCTTATAAGAATCATTTCTCCAGGAGTGGGAGCAGAGAAAGGGAAGGCGCTTTCTGCAGACACCTCTGCAGAACTTGGCTTTAGGGGAGAATGAAGGGCAAAGGCTGAATATGGTTTTGCTTATATCATGTGTTCAGGTGTAATTATGTTTATATTTTAAAAACTGATTTGATTTTTTAAAATATATTAGAAAAATGAAGCTTCAGTTCAATGCTTGATATTAGCATACTGGTTTGTACCTAAAACAGAAAAGAAGACAGTAACTACTGCCTAGAGTACAGCTATGAAACCAGCCATATCAGTATCAGTTGAGACAGACAGGTATCAAGTCCAAGTTTTGACTGAGCCAAGTATTTAAACGATCACAAAAGTATAATTCTTAATCACGCATAACAAACTGTCCTGATCTCAAGACAATATCCAGCTGCTCAACTATGCTGGCACCCTGTGGACATTGTCCATAGACATCACAAGACTACTAGGAGGAAGCAGCAGCAGAGAAAAATATCTCCTCAGTGGGCAGGGTAGTTCTTCTGACTAACCTGCCATCCGAGCAGGAAGCAGAGCATTAAATTTTTCCAACAGTCCCTGTAGGATAGGAAGCCAATTCCTAGAATCATCAGAAACAGAGCCCAAAGAAAACTCAGTTCTGGGAAGAGGAAGGCTAAACAGAAACTTATGGGTAAAATTTCTCAAGATATCCAAGCGGATCTCATGCAACCCTGCATCTCCTCCACCCTTCTCCTGTTCCTCTTTGCACCTCCCTGTAATTTGGTTGACTCTGCAGCAAGTTGATTCATCTTTACCAGACCAGAGAAGTAACTGGCCACAGATACAGTAAACAGGGGTTTTGCCTATCTACTGGAATTATTCAGTCCTCAGAGATGATCAGTGGGGCTCACATAAGGAAGCAGTCACTCTGACAGGAGCAGGAAGGGAGGGGTGGTGTGATTAATACAGAGGAGCTCTCGGGAGAGCTCAGCCATCCCTACAGAAAAGTGGGAAATTTCTTAACTGTGTCATGGGTATTCCCTCTGCTCTTAAGTAAGCAATGGAAATCACTGTACTGTTTTACCTTTGACTCTATATAACTTCTCTGCCGATGTTAGACAGTTCCACAGCTTTAAGCTAAATGCTGGGAGCTACCTTCCTCAGGACTCACATAATAGTGTTAACTAAGGCTTTGAGGCATACTCTTCATACAAATTCATAATTGTTACCAACTGAAAATTATTCAAAGATAGAGAATCCAGCATGATCCGTAGCAGGACATCCTGTTATGTTTTCAATTTATTTTTTTTTCCTGAAAGAAAGCTTTTTATTTTTTAGCATGGATTCTATTTTTCTCCTTTCTGGCTTTGAGCCCATTACCACTGTCAGCATGTGAAAACAGAAAGCAAAATGCAGAGTACAATTACAATTTCTTTTTTCTAAGTTTAAGTTCACACACAGACAAGCACAAAAGTTAGAAAGCTTAAAATCTCACTCCAATATTAGAAAAGTTCATGGAGAAGAAGTATGTTTAGTAGGTTTTCAGCCTTTGCTTTCAAGTAAATAACCTTTCCTTCTCCCTCAAACAACAAATTATACCACCCCTACAAGATGTTTCTGCAAAGTGTTGTTTCTCTTGGTGCCTGGTATTTTCTTCAAGAGCAAGGATCAAATGAGCAAATAAAATTCCTACCTTTCTTGATTGATCATTCAGAGGCTTGACATGATCAGCCTCACTTTCCTCCACATTACGTTCTTGCAATTCAATCATCTCATGCTCCTGACCAGATCTTTGCCTTTTCAGAACTTCTGTCTTGGGGCGGGGACCTCTGTCCCTGAAGAAAGCAAGGAGGTAACTCATTTTCTTCTGGTTTCAACTGCAGTTATGGTTAGTAACAGTCCTGATATGAGTCTGGAGACAAGAACAGGAAGAGTTAGGATAGTTTTTACAGGACTGATCTCAAAACACTGGTAAACAAGAGAAAGTCTCGTGTAAGGACAAACAACATCGCCTGCACTAGCTCCAGAGAAACAGGAGGCGGAGAGAGTATCGGTTTACCCAGTCATCAGAACTACAGCTCTTAGCTGTGCAATACTGGGTTTTCCAGTTAGTCTACATTATTGTACCCAGCCCTTAACAAGCAGGTGACTAAACCTTCAGCAACGTTGTCATTTGCTGAGGCAATTCTGAATAAAACTGGATTGCTTTCCCTGCTTCTGTCAGCTGAAACAGTAAAATACTCTCACTGATATCCTACCCAGCCAGACGTGGTTCTGAACAGCAAAAACTAAGTAAAGGACCACATAGCTTGTGGCTCAGTTAGGCTGTGAAGGGCACTTACAGCATACATGAACACTTCTAATTTTAGTATCCCTGTAAATAAAAGAAATTTCAACAAAGTAATTAATACTACTGACCTTTGTGCCATGAATTGCTCTCCCTCTAGCTATTATGCAAACCAAAATAATATCTGGTGTTAAAGAACCATTTATGTTTATTTACCTAGTACAAAGCCAGAACATGAGAATCTGCTTCCATGTTAAAAAACACAAGGAAAAAAAATTTGAAAAGGAAGATGACCTTCAATTTCAGGCTGTGCTTCACATGGCATGCTTTTATGAAGCAAATCATTGTGCAAGTTGAGATCTGGTCTGCACTAGATCCCCTCATGAACTGTCCTGTGCTAGAGTCTCTCATAACAATAACTCCAGCCGGAGACTGATTCCTCTGCCCTCCTCCCAGTATCCTTATTCCTGGCTCCTCTCATTTATCCTGTTCTGACTCCTTCCTCATGTTTCTTCTTCCTCCTCACCAAACACCTCTCTCCCCTTTGTCTCAAAAGGATGGGGCAGGCAGCTGGTAACTGAACTCTTTCTCACTTTCTTGTCTCAGCACAGAAGGGACCATGCATTAAGAGGGAAGCAGAATCCTCCCTATAGAACTACCTCCCCTTCTGTATGAGCATCCACTCAGAGCAATAGTGGATAAAATAGAGCTTTTCCCTGTCAAAGGCTGAAGATACTTCCCCCCCACACCCTGGATTTTCTCCTTGTGCAATTCAATTGGACATGGATTCCTGGAGCATTCCTAGGGTTTCAGATTCCTGTCACAGCCATCCAGGAGAAGCTGAATACATAGCTTAGCTTCATTCAGCAATTAAAAAGAAAATATATTTGCAGACTGAACCTTTGATTCCAGAGAATCCTTAAAACTCCAGAAGACTGAGGATGAAACTTAGCAGTCATCAAGATCAAAGCATATGTTTGGATCCACAAGATTTTACTTGGGACATCTTCACTAGAAAAGCCTTTACCTGCAGGTTCTCAGTACTCCTGATTGAGATGAGCTTCATTTATTTTACTTCCACTCATAGAAACAGACCTCACCTTCCCACCAAGCTGTCTGAAACCAAAACAGTTTTTCCATGTTAAATGAGTTAATTATTATAGATCTCACCCTGCAAGTACAAAGTCTTTTATTCATACCTCTGAAGGAGTCCATTATGAAATCTTCAGCTTTTTTCACCCAGGCGATTGAACTTGCACACTTAGTGCCTTTCCTGCATGTCAAGTATCCTTCTGATACCTGGAACTAAAAAAAATGGAAAGTCAAGAACTGATTTGAACTTTCTGGCCTAGGCTTTTAGATAGAACATGAGGAAAATTGTTTTCTGATTTCAATATAAGGCAAAGAAACTTGTGCCCTTAAATGAATGCTTTAGTAAAATGGGCAAGTTAGGCTTAGCTTTACAAAAAGAGCAAACTCCAAGGTACAAATGTCCTTCTGATTGCACATGAGGATTAGAGTTTCAGAGACATATATATATGTCTCAAAATATATCCACTTTCATTTTTAGCACTTATTAAAAAGGAAGATGAGATTTATTGAGTAACCATTAAAGATAGCCCTAAAAGCCTAAAAGGCTCGGAGTATAGCTTATGTAGTAAGCTTGACACAAGCATCAGGTGCTTTAGGGGGAACACCCATCACTACTGAAAGAAAGGAAGGAAAAGCAGTATCAATATTAGACACAGGTATCTCCCTGCAGCAGATTACTGCGATAGCTCATTCCTGTGTTTTCCACACATGCTGCCAAGGTGGATTTAAAGCTAAACAAGCAACAATTCCTATTCAAATTACCAGCTTCTTTTTTTTTTTTTTTTTTTTAATATATCTTAAAGGTGAAAGCTAAACACTTCAAAATACAGAGCATCATTTTAAGACCATCTAGATGGTTTTAACACCATCTAGACAGATTTTTTTATTAAGGTGAACACCAGCATTCTTATGTCCCATAAACAGCTTTGGAAATCTTAAATCAGTTAGAAGGGGGTTGACTGCCTCATCATGGGATTATATTTATCAAGTCTAGATTTACTGTTAGGGTTAAAAGTATATAGCTGTAATTTCATCTAATATTTTCTTTGAATTCAAGGATGCATCAAATCACCTAAGTACCTTTTCCTTTTATGTTCCTTTCAATATACAGCCCAGGGAGACATACAAAACAAAAATCCTGACCCTGAAACTCCATTTGATGCAGACCAAGGACATCACGAAAAGCAGTGCAAACCTACCAGGGACAGCATGAAAACCCACAATATGTGTCAGAGGCAGAACTGGGAAATAGTTATAACATATTGCACACACTGGGAAATTGGCATGAACTAGAACACAGGAAGTTCCATCTAAATGTAAGGAAAAACTTCTTCACTGTGAGGGTGACAGAGCCCTGGAACAGGCTGCCCAGAGAGGTTGTGGAGTCTGCTTCTCTGGAGACTTTCCAAACCTCCCTGTACATGTTCCTGTATAACCTGCTCTAGAGAAACCTGCTTTAGCAGGAGGGCTGAACTAGATGATCTCCAGAGGTCTCTTCTAAGCCCTGTGACCCTACAGCAATGATCAAATCATAAAGAGAATGTAAGAAATCACTAAAGTTTCCTTTTATTTAATTAACTAAAACAGAGTATTTATTTCCTCTTATTGAAACTTTACCCCAAAGAACCTAAATTAGGCTCCTCCAGTCCTTTAATTAAAGTTTTTTGCATCCTAACATCTAGAAGCTATATACCTGATATTTTTAGGAAAACAGGAGAGATAGCCCCGAAGTTACAGCCCAGAAAATAACAGTTGTACAGTGGCATCGTAGCTGAAGGAATTCATCGCAGCTTTGTACACTATACTGGTTATGGTATTTGTATTGTCAAGAAACATTACATAATTGTGTATTTTTAGAATCCCATAAAATCTCCAAGGAAATATTTATGTTAGTTGAGTATGAGATAAGACCATGAAAACCCAGATGTATATGTGGAAAAATATCTAGAGAAATATATATGTATATAAAGGCAGAAAGAAGAAGAGGAGAAGATCTACAAAAGAAAGATTTGGCAGGTTTTTTTTACAAAGTTTTTTTTTTTACAAATTTTTTTTTACAGGTTCTAATCCATTTTATTTTGAGTATAAGGCAGTGCTGTTTCTGCTGCATGAGGATGAGCAAGAATATTCTGTAAGAAATCCGAAGTTGCTCTGAATCTGAACAGTTACTGCTAGGTGAGCAACAAATGCTAAAGCACTTAATTATAAAGAAAGTGCATTCTTCCTTAAAGAAACAGTCAATTACATTTTTATGTTATTTCATTACAGATGGACATAATAGTCTACTGTATGAAGCAGCTTTCAGAAGGGAGATTATCTGACTTTTCTTCTTGGTACAACAGTTTGTATTCTGGCGAATCCAGTCATGAAGTGCTGTCACATTAGTGTATACACCAGGACAATTGCGTCGAGCACATCCTTCACCCCAGCTCACAATGCCAGCAAGGTACCATCTATTTCCATTTCCTGTGCAGGCCAAGGGACCTCCAGAATCTCCCTAAAATGGAGTTCAGCCATTAGTGCATGCACACACACAGAGAACACTGTAAAAAAAAGTTAATTTAAGGACAGTAAATACCTTTCCCTTTAGCAAATTACAAATTAATATAATCTATAATAACATTATTACTTAATAATATTATTATAGATAATAACAAAATATAGTTAATAATATATATAATCATATACATTTATTAATTTCTGGATATAATGTATCCAGCTAGATGTCAGATTTATTCCATTTATTTAATTTATGGAAATAGCTCACTAATCAGTATAAATCAATGACAAGAAGTAGTTTTTAAAAATTACTCGTTGCTAATGTCCCATTATGTGGTTCATAAAGCAACCAATCACAGGTTGAATGGGGAAAATAGACAGGGTTGGAAAGTAGGAATTTGACCATAAATTCTTCACAGATAGAATGCAGAACTCTTACACTGTCTTAATTAGGAACAGAAAGATAAAAAGATAACACACACCCTCAACCAAAAAAAACCAAAACCCACCAAACCTAAAACCAAAACTCAATCCACACACACTAAAGTATTATTGGTGGTTTAATAATCAAGTCTGTGCCTATATTCATAGAGGGAGAGGAAGAAACAAAGACTAAAAAATGTGCAAATAGGAACTGGCTTCTTAAAGGCAGCTCTGTACAACAATGTAGAAAAGTGAAAAATGCCATGTTCTGTCCACAGGATTAAAATGCATTTGGGCTCCCAAATGCTTTGTGCCCTTTGTTGTTTAAACCCTGCATGCATTCTGCGAATAAACTAGTTCACAGAATTCTGAGCAGTTACAAATGCAGCTCATCTCTGCATCTTTTCCTTATGCAGACAAGGCACTCAGCAGCCTTCAAGTTGACCCCAGAGTTTGTTTGCTGTTCTCACTTCAACCTAAAACATGGAAGAAGTCAGAAGAAATCCATGTAACAGGAAAAGAGGAACAATAAAAAGCCTTCACCACTCAACAAAACAAAATTATCTAGAGATAATAAAACAAGTTAGAACAGTCCTTTATCTCTCTCAAGCTGTGGACATACTGGCAATCTTGATAATCCAAGAGACTGATCTCAAAGTGACTTTAGGAGAGGAGGCTATACAGTCTGGCAGTTACATAGCCAGGTTTGAAAGACTGGAGGAGCTGCATGCTGGTGGACAGGAGAAGGATCCCAGAAGAGGAACCAAGACCATAGAACATCCTAGAGTGATAAGAAAAAGAAAAGTCTGAAACAGAAAAAAAATTTATTTCCCACTGGAAGTATCACATCCTTTAAAAATGAAAGGCATTTTCAAAATCAAAGGAAATTTGGAAGCTTCACTTGACCTGTTCAGCACATAAATAGTTTACATGTCCACGAAGAAATGAAACAAATCTGGATGTCCACAAGTCTGGACCTGCAGTGAAAGTGTTCAGATTGCTGTGGAGATTTCCTGAACTGCCAACATAATTCCTCTCTAGCCCTGCACAAGAAATAACCTAATGACAGAAAAGAGATAGCAAAGATGCTACCCAAGCTAAGAACTTGAACACGCAGAGGGCCAGCATGCTAGGACTCAAACACAGAATATTACATTGAGAACTGGCTAGACCAGTATGGTATATAGGTTATATATCAATATGGTATGTTGGTTAAAATGTCCATCAAGGGCATTTCTTAAGCAACCTATTTTAGCAAAATAATTCCAGGGTCTCAGATTACAGACAAACTGCACATAAAGATAACAAAAGTAATTATTAATTGAATTAAAAGAGACTGCAGGAAAATACTGAAAATAGTCTATTGTGTATAAAGAAGTATGACCTATTAGGAGTATGATCTTGCAAAATCTACCCTATTACAATAAAATAGCAAAATTCTAATTTCCACAGTCTAAAATCAATAATGTATTTCTTTCTCTTTACAAAGTAAAACATGTATAACAATCATGTTTACAATTTTGAAAGCGAATATTCACCACAATAATTTTAAATACTGATAAAGCACACAACTAGTCTAACAAATGAGAAAGTGAAAGGCAGTCAAGACAGTTGAAGTATGTCCAAAAAGCAGGTTGACTGTGTTTGCAAGTAAACTAGGCCATAAAAATGAGAACGGCAATACATATATATATATATATACTACACATACAAACGAACCTCTGAAACTGCAAGACACAATTGCAACTGCATTTACCAAACACAGCTTATCTTTGCCTTTTGTATTTCTTTGTAACTGTAACAATACATTACTCATTATATTATTACAGTATTTTATTACACCCACATCCAGACATCAAAAAGGAAAAAAAAAATAAATACGAAGATCATAAATTGCAGATGGCTGGCCCTAACGTCCTTTATTCCCTTTACCCTTATATCTTGAGTTTTTCGTTTGGTTTTTTTTTTGGTTGTTGGGTTTTTTGTTGTTTTTTTGTTGTTGTTGTTTTTTTGTTTTAAATATGAAAAACAACTATTGAAGAGGAAAAGGAATTATTTTCAACACATTTTACCCACTGTCTTTGCAAAGGAACATTTTTCAGAGAGTCAGAGATTATCTATGCCAAATTTCCTTCCTTATTTTGGAGAATCCTTGTCAAGATAAATCAAAGACATCTCATTTTTTCTTTTTTTTTTTTTTTTTCCTTCTCGGTAATAAAGAAGGAATGACAAACAACCCACAGCTGTTGTTTTGCAATGAAAGAAAATGTTCCTTTGTAGTTTTTCTACAAGTTCCAGATTACCTGGCATGCATCAACACCACCATTAAGATTCCCAGCACACAGTATACGTGATGTGATAAGATCTTCATACAGCTTGTTGCAAACACTTTGGTTAATTATTCTCACTCAAGCTTCCTGCAGTGTTTTGGCAAGATGACCTAGAAAACAATACAAATGGTGTTGCAGAGGTTATAGTGGTACTTTCTAACAGAAATATCACTTGTCAAAACAAAAGAGAATTGCTCCAAACTCAGAATCTACTCAGCTGATAGCAGGAGAGCAATTACTGTTTCTTCTATTGCATGCCTGCCCTCAGCTATTGAAAGCAGTTATTTACATTAATCTTTGGACAGAGGTCCTTAAGCATCACTTCTCTGTTTCCTTAGCCTTTATCCTTATGAGCTTGTTCTGTCAGAAAGCAGACATGCAAACTATAAGATTTTACACAGTGTTGTAGAATGTTGTAATGTTGAACTCCATTTCAAATTATGCCCAAAGTTTGTTGTTATTTACACTATGGTAGTGCTCTAAAGATTGTCCAGGTATTAAATGAAAACTGCACATACTGTTCCATTCTCTCTGCTAGAAAATGAGCTGAAAAATGAAACGGAGAGGAGAAAAAAATTATTTTATTTTATTTTAAAATCAAGCCTGTAAGCCACAAGTGATGTTAAGAGTTTAATTAATTCTGTACTGCAGTATCGGCTTAAGTTGTCATTGTGAACTGAATATCTTCAGTCATATTTTGTCTCAACAGTGAACATAACCTTTTCAAACCTGGATGATCAGAAGTAGTAGTACTGGGTTTTAGCTTGTTTTCTCATTCTTTGAGAGAGGGCAGGGGATGAAAAGCTAAGGTAGAAAAATATGGTTTTTTCACATACCATTATACTGACTTTTATATATTGTCTCCCTAATACTGTTGAAAATTTTGTTTAAAAGCAAGACACTGTAAGAAGGCGTCAACTCTAAAGCCATTTACACTTTGTTTATTATATTATCTAGATCTAACTTTTTTTTTTCTATATTGAGGCATATTAAGAAAGTTAGAATTACCACAGTATATAGCTTCTGAACAAACATGAGGAACCAGATCTCAGCGCAATTGTGGGGACCACAATTGTGGGGACCACAGTTTGCAAAGCTGGTTGCTCTTTAAGACAATTGAGACAGGGCCCCATGGTCTCTCTCCCCCCTACCCATGTCCAACTCTCTTTGTCCTTACCTACACCCCCCACCACTGCAGCGTGCTATCCAAGGTGCATAGAGACAAAAGTCTTCACAAGACCTACATCAAATTGCCTTTGGTTAAGACAGATCAAAGAATTTAAAAACCTTCACAGTATTTTTGCAGTTATTCATGTTCATGGCCCAATATTGTCAAACACGGCCTTAAAAACAAATTATCTCTCTGCAATAGTTTCAAGTCACTACTTTCTTCACATGTAAGTTTTATTACAAGCTATTCACCAGATAAAA
The DNA here is from genome assembly GCA_024611195.1 of Ceyx melanurus. Lineage (NCBI taxonomy): Eukaryota > Metazoa > Chordata > Aves > Coraciiformes > Alcedinidae > Ceyx > Ceyx melanurus. Next base: position 92,979 of record JANHGL010024737.1, on the reverse strand, counting down.
TGAGCCATGAGCATGAAAATAGGCACATTTTTGTAAATCTGTGGTCATTTGCTGGTTTATGGTCTGTGACACTCGAGTACTCATATTGTCATCACCTGCCACCCAAGCAAACATTCAGAATCCACAGACAAATGTCCCAGCCGAGGGGACATTTTCTAGCTTTTTATAGACCTACTAGATAAACCACTAATATTTTTTCTTACAACTATCAATATTTAATTGTTAGAGTTTAAAACTAAGCCAAATTTGCAAGAAGTATATCCAGGAAATTAACATACTATTTTCTTTTATGGCTCCCCAGCCAGTTACATAGCAGACAGTTCCATAAACAAATACTCTAGAGCTGCTGGGTAAACAAATGGGCTGTACCAGCTCACTGAAGAACACAGGTGTCTCCATTTCCAACAAAGCAATGTCGTAGTCTGAGATAGATTGGTCATACCATGGGTGGACAATAATCCTTTTGATTGATCTAAGAACAACATGATTGCTCTTTTCATTAATAGTTCGTAAGCCCATGCATGCTCTCCATCCCGAAGGAACGGAGTATCTGTAAAGAGAATGTTTTTAGAATGCCCCATTGGAAACAAAATGGAGTGAACTGACTTTTGTAACCTACTTTTCAGTGTTTGATGAGATTTATCAAAACCAAAGTGGAGTACAGTACCACTTAAGAAGATAGATGCAGTATAGTCTTGGTCTCCTAAAACATTAAGTAATGTTTTTCATTACTATTTTAATAATAATACTTTGCTGGAACTATAAGACCATTTCATTACAATGCACCACTCTTTGTAAGTCAGAAAAGCATATTATTAAACTCTATTTCTTTCTTGCCACGTGTAGGGGGTATGTCTTTTCAATTTACACTACCTAAACTGAACTTTGGTGAGTTTTGTCCTCCACTTACCAAGCAGTCATATTCTTTGGAGAAAAAGCCATAACTCCTACTCATAAAATCCCTGCCTTCGTTTACCCTATATCTAACAACATGGTATGCATGTTTCATCATGCAGGTTTCACTGCAAAGAGAGTCAAATAATTACTTCACATACTCAGGACTTTTGATGCCAACAGACTACAGTATTGACGGTTCATATAGTGACAGCATGGCACAGAGGTTTATACCCCAAATCAACTTATCTAGTCAAGGAATAGCTACTGCAGTCTCTTGAAAGCAACATTGTAGGGTTATTAAACAGCAAATACTCTATGACATATAACTTATTCTTACCTCACAGAATCAGAATCCAGGAAACAATGGGCAGCAGATATGAGCCACCTATTGGAAATAACAGATGCACCACATACATGGTCATGTGCTCCCATCTGTAAACTTGCTTGCCAAGGCCACTTTCCAGATCTTGCATCTTCACCTCCAACAATTCTGGTTTTCCTAACATGGTGTCTTCCACAAGCTAACAGAAATAATTGAATAAAACAGAAATAAAAAACACAAAGTAATTTCACTTTGTTATGCTTCATATACACATTTTTATCCATTTTATCCAAAGCTGTTGAAAAAAAAGGACTTTCTTAATATGTAATAGGTAAAATGGTATGGGTACTTGCCTATTTTCACTCAAAGGGCAGTTCAGGAATAAACCAATCATTGCCTAAGCTTTCTAAAGGCGCTGTTAACTCAAAAAGACATTTAAACATAATTATAAGCTGTTTTCAGAAGGTCACTTGAAAAGATAGGGATATTTTATTCTATTCTTATATACACAGCTTATTAAATGTATTTCACGCAGCTCAGACAAGCAACAAGATCTACCAGCTTATCCTGGAAGTGTGTATTGCTCAAAATAAGCCATCATAAACAGAACGGATCACTGGATTTAAAATGAAACAGTTCAATATGCAAGACAGACATTTTCATACATATGATAACAGGAGATTTTTTTTTTATTAATATCTGATTTAATCAATTCTTAAGCCAAATATGTCTGACCATAGCTTGAATCCCTTACTTAATTTCTCAAGTCTAAAGGAATTAAGACTAATTAATCCCAAGACTATTTAAAAATAATTCTTACCACACCACAGTTCATTTAATCAGATCCATCTCCACAGTCTTTTTTCCCATCACACTTGGGATATGTTTTCAGCAAGCATTTTCCATTGAGGCATTTGTAGGCATAAGGAGGGCAACCTTTGTAGGTTGAAATAAAAGAGAGATGATGTCATGTGTTTGGAGACATGGTTTGAAATAATTACAGAATCACAGAAACACAGAATGTTAGGGGTTGCAAGGGACATATAAGATCATCTAGCCCAACCCCCCTGCCTGAGCAGGATCACCTAGACAAGTCACCCAGAAACAGATCCATGCGGGTCTGGAATGTCTCCAGAGATGGAGACTCCACAGTCTCCCTGGGCAGTCTGTTCCAGAGCTCTGTCACCCTCACTGAGAAAAAGTTCTTCCTTGTGTTGACGCTAAACCTCTTGTGCTCCAACTTGCACCCATTGCCTCTCGTCCTGTCATTG
>JANHGL010024737.1:79790-90389 GCA_024611195.1 Ceyx melanurus | reverse complement strand
TCTCCAGTCTGTGCAGGTCTCTCTGGATGGCAGCACAGCCTGCTGCTGTGTCAGCCACTCCTCCCACTTTGGTGTCATCATCAAACTTGCTGAGGGTGCTCAATCTTAATAGACTAATAGATCTTAATACATAAACACTTCTAAGTGTACAGCAACAAACAGAACTACATTCAGTCAGGCAAGCTCAGGATATGAAGTGGTTGCACAAACTGAATGGGATTCTTCAAATTACAGAGAATGTTAGCTACCTAGACATTAAAATGGATAAAGAAAAAAGACATTTACAAAGCCTATTTTTCAGATGTATATTTTCTAAGAAACATCACAAGTAAATATGCGCATTTTTTCAATTAAGTATATAACATTTTAAACATTTGTCTCTTGCAGTTAGGTTAAGAGAAAAAAACATCTGGGTCAATTTGTATGTGGTTGGTTTCTTGGCAGTTTCTCCTTAAAACTTTAAGTGCATTCTTATTCACTTACAGGCTGTATGTCTGAAGGCTTTGTATTCAATATAAAATCCTCTGTGGGTGACTAGTTGATCAGAATGGAAGTTGTTTATGACAGAATAGCCATACTCTCTTAGTATGTTTTCTGAAAGAGCTTTACAGTATCTTGCAAGGCAAAAGTGTGAATAATTAATTTCTAACCAAACTGACTATTACCATGCAGCTACCTCTCCTTTTACTGAAAAGTACTGATGCCAAAAACCTTTAAAACAATTCAATAATGATCAGATATTTTTTAGTGTTGAACCATCCCAAGAGCAGTATTAGAAAACCTATTTGCTAGTGCCTTCCACTCTAAAAATTTTGTGCACTAGCTCTCTGAAACAAAATACAGCAAGATGATCAATGTCAGAATCTACCTTGTAAATACCAACTGTTTCTAAGCATGCTTGATTTCTGATTTGTAAACTCAAAGGCTATAAATACAAGAATGGAATCATACAGGCAAATCCAACATCTTCAACACACTGCTTCCAAGAGAAAAACGACAATACTATTTTTTTGGGAGGGGCAGGGGTTAGGTTAGTTTAGGGGGTTTTTTTTGGTGGGGGAGGTCTGGGGATGGGGTTTTTTCTTTGTTTCCTTTAAGCAGTTGCATCACAATTTGTCTTATTTACATAAAATAATTACAATTGCTGAAGAGTAAGTGGTATAGAAAATGAAACTTAGATGATGCAGCCTCTTCAGCCATGTGAAGACCTTTGCCAGGAATTTACAGTTCAACTGGTAGCTGCATAAAAGCCTGTAGTTTTCTATGTCATTGCTTGTAAGGGAAGCAGCAAAGACTAACTGAAATGCCTGTGTATAAAAAGCAGAATGCTTAAATTAACTTTATGAAAAATGTTCAGTACTAGTGCAGGACTGAGAACATTATTCTGTTGAAATTCAGTGGGAGCATGTCAACTTTTGTTGAAATGCATTTTTTTGCACTGGAAGTGGTGAGACCTTTTTTCTTCAGTATATTCTGCTAAATATCAACATGAAAATTAATATGTCAGAAAATAGTGTATTTACTCACCTGACTCCATCAATTTCTAACCAGTCTTTATCACATTTACTGGACCCTGGAGACTTCTCTTGAATTTGTATTACGAAGATTTTTAATAAGAGCTTGTAGCCAGGCAATGGTGCCTAAAAATCAGAGGATAAATATCCTGACACACACATCCATGAAAAGGCTTGCATTTCTAAGATGGTAAATCCTGTTTTATTTATAGGAAATAAGGGATTTTTCTTATACAAATCAGCCACTTTTCAGTGAACAACAACAACAAAGTGCTGCTATTTTAAACATGTATAGAAATATTTTTAAACCCAACTTGAGCCAGACTTGACAGATAAAGGAGTTTAACCCCTCCTGCAGCCAGTAGAACACTACATCTGAGGTTCATGCTACATTTGTACTGCTACATGTTACAGTAAGTCATATGAGAGACTTCTTCTCTAATTTAAACCCATTACCCCTCATCCTTTCACTAGAGGCCCTTGGAAACAATCCCTCTCCAGCCTTCCTGTAGCCCCTTCAGGTACTGGAAGGTGCTCTAATGTCTCCCTGGAGCCTTCTCTTTTCTAGGCTGAACAACCCTATCTCCTTCAGCCTGTCCCCATAGCAGAGGTGTTTCAGCCTCTGATCATCTTCTGACCCTCCTCTGGCCCCACTCTATCAGGTCCATGTCTTTCCCGTGTTGAGGGCTTCAGAACTGGATGCAATACTCCAGGTGAGATCTCACCAGAGCAGAGTAGAGGGGCAGAATCACCTCTCTCCATCTGCTGGGCACACTTCTCTTGATGCAGCCCAGGATGCCATTGGTCTTCTTGGCTGCAATTGCACATTGCTGACTCATGTCCAGCTTCCCATCCACCAACACCCCAAAGTCCTTTTCTGCAGAGCTGCTTTCCAGCTCCTCATCTCCCAGCCTGAATTGATAGTGAGGGTTGTTCTGACCCAGGTGTAGGACCCTGCACCTAGTCTTGTTGAACCTCACGAGGTTCACCCGGGCCCACCTCTCCAGCCTATCCAGGTCCCTCTGGATGACATCCCATCCCTCCAGCCTTTCCACAGCACCACTCAGTTTAGTGTCATCTGCCAACTTGCTGATGGTGCCTCGATCCCATTGTCAATATAATTAATGAAAATATTAAATACTACAGGTCCCAGCACAGACCCCTGAGGGACAGCATTTGTTCTCCATCTGGACATCGAGCCTTTGACCACCACTCTCTGGATGCAACCACCCAGCAATTCCCCTGCTTCTTTTCAGCTAACTATGGCAGCTTGTCACTCAACTGTATTAGCTATGACATCTCTGTTTTAGAAAGCCTTTTTTCTTTATATAGGTAAGAGTTTTGTGCAACAAGCTGCCAATAATTTTCATTGAGTAGGTGAAAGAGACTTACCAACTCATAGATGGGAATAATTCTCAGGAGAAAGCAAACAAAGTAGTTAAATGCTTAATGGAACAACATATAAACACACCAGGAAGCTGGTGGAAATCACGAGCAGATTCTAAGTCCTGTCAAAGGTCTTGCTGGAAATCCAGAGCTGCATTTCTGAGCCAGAGGTGGTCCTGCTTTTTCAGACGTCAGGGAAATACAGTGTAGTGTCCATCATTTGAGGCATGATTTACATGACTATTACTATAGTAATGTATTTAACTGACTACTATTTACATGACTATTTTTTCTGACACAGGAGCAAAGCCCTTATTAGTGATTTTCTCTTGCTGTTGTGAATTATCATCTCACCTATGACTCTGTCATGAATAATACATAAACTTTTGGAAGCTGACAATATGCCTGTCCTATAGCTGGTACATGTACAAAAGACAGGAAAAAAATGTGTGCATGAAAAGAAGTAATGTGCAGTTTTGTGTCTTATCACATAAAGCAAAGCCAGAACTACTTAAAAGAGTTCCCAGCACTTACTCTGATAATCCAGCTGCAGTCTATGTTTGGTGGGTAGTAGCTTGGGTAATAAGGGGACCTCAGTGTCCCATTCCAGGCAATATAATGATCACCACACACTGGAAGATAAATACATTAGCAAGAAACACAGTTACCTTAACAGGGCTAAAGTGCAGAGCCTACTTCACTTCCTATGACCCTTCTCTATGTACAGTCAGAAGAATGGGTTGCAACAGTACTAAACTTAGCCTGTATTAACAGAAAGTCACATAAATTCCACTTCAACATCACATTGAATTTCTCTTTGATCTTTGGATCAAATTACATAATTTAATGGAAACCAGAAAGCTGTGTGTCAGTTTGCAGTCTGAAAATTCATGCTATATTTGAATAAAATATTTGAGGTTTAATTTTCTACCAAGTACACTCCTATATATCCAGTCTTTAGTGCTTTTTGTTTCCTTTAGGTTACATAGTAAATGCAAACATGAATATGACAGAAATTAAGACCATTTTTAAAATAGCAAATTTTTGTGGCAAAATCTGTGCTATATATCATTTGGAGTGCCCATCTTCAGAACAATGACACAAGTCTATTTTGTAATGTGCATGGGATGAGTTATTTGCCTAAGCAGCATCCACAGAGATACAAACCAAAATGTGTCATTTTTGTGAAAAGTTTATTCTCTGTGATTTATTCCACAAATTAACAAAATAGTCACTTGCTTAATTGTAAAAATGATTTCACTTAGAACTTACCAAATAACAGTGGCTGCCCTTTTTCTATTAGAGCCCTTATGCCTCCTGTACAATACTACGTTTTATCATTATTCAGAATATTTCACTAATCACATAGCTCCTGCAAAATTCATGGTACTCCATAATTTTGAAATATGCTTCTTAGGCCTTGAATAATTTTTTTCTTATACAGTTAACTACAATGAGCAGCATTTCATAATATGATCAAAGACATAAGTGCTTGCTCTTGTTTTCCATTTTCATAAAGCATGCATTCCCCAAGCTGGGGACAGACTGACAAAACTGGTAAAAGTGCTGCTCTGGCACTGGGGCTGTCTAGGTTTGTCTAGACATCGAGCACCTGTGGTATCCTCTGTCTAGTTCCTCTGCTGCCATTACACTACACAGGTAACACTGAGCAATGTGTGGGAAATTCAGCTCAGCTGGTAACCAGGAAGACAAAAAAGTTCTCTCAGGCCAAAGTATTTTCTGCATTTTCTTTGTTCAGTTCTCAGACATTATTTTTAAGTGTGACAGAATGACTATCCTTTCACTTATATGCCAACATTCCCTCTCACCAGATAGATTCAGGCAATATAAACTATTTTAGAGGCAATAAAAGGAATAAGTGTGCCTACATCAGATGCTTATTTCTATTAATGACTTACTGATTTTAGGAACAGCTTGGAAGTGGGCTTTTAATATGTTGGTTTCTTCTCTTTGGTCCAGTGAGAAGGTAAGTAACATTAATTACTTGATGAAGTTAAACATACAACAGAAGGAGTCCAGGCCCCAGATCCACACCATCTGAAATGTTACAAAAACCACATTAAAACAAAACCAAACCAAACCACTTACCACAGTTCAGTCATCTTTGCTGAGAAACTGGACAGAAGTAACACGGATCTGGTCATCTGTGTTTCAAAAGTATTCTCCTGGCTACCACTTCCAACTATTCTTCCACTCAGTTAATAGCACACAAGACACTAGAGTTTCCCAGCATTGAGGCTTAGTCATTCATAGTGAATATCACAGATGTTCTTGCCTAATGGGTTCACTGGAGTTGTCAGACCTGTGGAAGCATCAGACAAGCAGTGCCAGATTATGTTACTTCAGCAGTGATAGTGGCACGGAGTAGTGGGTAAGACAACTTATTACCGCTTATAATTTGAGATGCTATTTCTTGCACCTGTAAATTCACGCCTTTATTTATTCCCTTTTGAAATACACATCAAATTTCTTTTTATGAATTTACAAATCTGTATGTGAAAAATTTATGCATTTTCTCTTTTTCTGTGAACAGCAAAATAAAACAATTAAGACTAGACTTCACAACATCAGAATATTTCCATCACAGCCCTTCATCAAGTTCTTTAATGTCACTGAGATCCAGAGTGGCAGCATTAAAATAAAACTTTTAAATCTTAAAGTAGTCATCTTTAGCAGGCTGTTCCCTGCTCTCATTTCATGTGAGACACTAGACAATGGATCTGTGATTTGCCTCTCTTTTTTCAGACATTATTAAATCCTTTTTTCATCATATTTGCCATATCCATTGTAAAATGAACCTGAATCCCCTCCACACTGCCATGTGAAAATCTTTAATCTTCTGATGTTCTACCCAGTTGACAGCCTGGCTTATCTTCTAGCTATACCTTTTGTCATCAGAATAGTGGGGCAAGCATATATGAGAAGAGCTGTCCACATGAGACATCTGCTTTTACAGTGTGTCTCACAATCTCAGCTCACTCTTCAATGTTTGGCACTGAACTGTATTACTGCAGTTTGCAGAAACTGTTGGGAATCTTTTTAATCACTATGTGGGATCCTATACCTGAACATCTGGGAATAATGGCTATAAAACAGTAATTCCTGGCTTTTATGGATATTGGAGATATTATTAGTTCTACTACATCTGTCCTAAGTATGTCAGTAGTTGTCTTTAGCTTAGGTAGAAAACTAATAGGTAGATGCAAATAACACACATTTTCTAGAATCAAAATAAGAGGAAGCAAATTGTCCCCCCCTCTTTTTTTTTTTTTTTAGGCACTTTCAGGATTTTAATATAAATTCAGTCACCAAAATCTGCTCTTGTTCTTGGAGAGGGAGGTGTCAATGTGCATTCTTGACCTTTCTGCCTTGCAGTTTACTGCAGACACGTTTACTGAACTTGTTACATGACACACCTGTGTTGGCTTTGTTAGCTTCCAGGTGCTTTCATGCACATGGCCAAGTCTACATTTCTTGTTCCCAAAAAGCTGAGTCAGTAATGCACAATGGACTAACAATCCCAGCAATAACCCATAATGAGAGTAGGGCACATTCATCTCTGCACCAGGAACAGGATTCTCCACGGTATGCTACAATTCAACTCCTTGCAAAAACTTTAATGTATCTCTTGTGTCTTACTGAATAAGGAGATAAATAAGACCATTGATAGAGCTGAATAATATCACTTAAGTTAACGCACTACTAGAAAGGTGCACTTTAGACACTGCTAATCAAATCTGCACACTCAGCTAACTACTTTCTGGAAGTTCTTAAAAAAAATATATAGAAAACTTGTTTATTTAGTAAATGAAGACTGGTTCATGGTGGATAAAATGCCCATACATAAAATTTGACTCTGGAAAGTGGGAGCAGTATGACCACTAAAGGTTAGATATTATGCAAACACACAAACACAGTAGCTCTGAGCATGAAGCCTTCCATCAACGCAACACCCCTGTAATGAACAGAGATGTGATTGGGATTGAACTGCTATAAAACATGTATTTATAAGTAAGTAATACAATATTCTAAAAAAAACCAAACAAAGTTGGTTTTTGGAGGTTTTTTTGGGTTTGGGGTTTTTTTTGAGTTGTGACAGTAATATATGAAACCAAACCCAATAACTGTTAGTCATAATAAAACCCACAGGAATTTCTAACAGGCTCCCCAGGGAAGTGGTTATGGCACCAAGCCTGTCAGAGTTCAAGATGCATCTGGGCAATGCTTTTAGTCACAGGGTTTAGTTTTAGGTAGTCCTGTGATGAGAAGAGAGTTTGATTTGATGATCCCCATAGGTCTTTTCCAATTCAAGATTTTTTATTATTTTAAGTCATTAAGGTGGGTATAATACAGAAGGTATTTTTACTGCCTTATATAAGATGTATAATTAATTAGCATTTGGAGTTTTTATTTTGGAAGCCTGGTTAATATAATTTTGATATCATTACAGTTTCTGTACAAGTCAGTAAAGCATCTTTGCTCAATATCATCATACCTTGTAATGATCTTGTTCTTCTTCAGAAGAAGGAAATCATATGCTGATAAGTGTTGTGATGCACAGCTCTCCAGAGTGACACCATGAAAAGTGGTAACTACCAGTCTCACCACATAGTTAGAAGGAACTCGCAGCCTCCACTGATAAAAAGATTTTTTGGGATTCATCAGAGTTAGAGTCCTGTTGTCACCTGGCTTGGTGTACAGGTCAAAGGACACTGCTATTCAAAAGAAGCTAGATCAGTGGCAGAAAAGCTGATAAGTTTAAAGATAAGTTATTGGATAATATTTCAGAAGAGGTGGCAACAATCACCTACCTGCACTTCTTGACTATTTCAATCTCTTTTTTTCCTTTACCTTTACAGCTCTATCCTCTTTTTCCCTACCAGTCTATGTCACCTTCTGCTTTGGACAAGGAAGTACAATGCCTCACCACCAGCAGCCCATCACACACTCAGCAAGCACACTCGAGGCTATCTCTAGCCTGGTTTAGTTCATAAATCCTACAGATATCAGGATAACTGGGAAACTGCCATTTTCCTGTCCAGGATTTTATACCCCAAAGACGTATCTGAAGGGACTGAAGCATAATTACCTGATTTTAGCATCACATCATATTCTGTGGAATCTGAAACTGAAATTTAATAACTATCAGACACACAAGCTGAAGACACAAACTGGAGACAGAACAATAGACAGAATAGGAATTAAATGACAGGTACATTGTTACCAAAAATCTCCAATGTAGCAAGATCAAAATCTTCCTCCCTAGAAGAACTGAACATGTGAGCTTTTTTTTTACTACTGATTCCTTTTTGTTCCACTGGGGTTAATTTTGTAAGAGAAGTAACCAGATCCTGTGGTGCCCAGAAAGTATTCCAGTAGTAATCTCAAAGGCCAGACTCTCCTTCACTGTGGAGGGAAAGAAAAATCTGCATCATAAATACACTCTAATTAATGCTTTGGAGATGCTCTCCACTGGTCTTTACATTAGGCTTGCAGAGTTTTCTAGCCAACTGAGCTACTGTGCAAAGAGTTGCAGCTGAACTTGGTGACAAAAAGCTCTCTTGTTTAACAATTGCTTTTTCCATACAATAGTATACTTTGAAAATCTGTTGCTTAAACAGTTATACACTGAGGGAAATAATACATTTCACAGAAAATCCCTGCAGTATTTTTAATGGAATTAGATGTATCCATCCCTGCTGTATAATTATACACTTTTAATATAATGTTAAATCTCTAGACAAATTTTCCTTAATATTTAACTCAGACTAGCATCATATGACAATATAATTTTATGTCCGTACTTGTACAAAACATTTTCCATTATTCTTGTTGAAATAAAAAATCTGTATGTGTATATATACTTAAGTATTACTTAAGTAATTCAAAGAGACAGTCTATCACACTCTTTCTTTCAAAATGGCATAGAGAATGACCTCTCAGAAGTTTTCAAAGCCTATCAGGATAGTAATAGCCATTTGCTAAATGTATTTATATTTCTTATCAGAAGCTTCAGTAGAGTGCACTGCCCAAAATTTCACCTTTAATTATTGTTTTGAGAAGTTTAAAAGGAACTTCATTTAAATAGACAAAACCAAAATAAGATTCTGCAAGCAGTAGAGAAAAAACCCTGCTGAATGGCAATTTTAAAGTTAAAACATGAGTGAGTAGATTACAAAGCAATCCATAAACCAAGGAGCAATTAATTAGACTTCATTTATCTCTCAGATTCTACAGGGCATGACTGAAGTCACACTATTACTTTAGCTCTTAGCTCACATAATTAAGTGCATTTCTGCATTTTTCATTCTGTTACAGAGATCTGTATGTCCATTCAGGTGGTTTTGTTTTGATTTTGAGGGTTTTTTCTGTGCATCTTAAATTAGGACAAACACAACTGAACGTATCAAATTTATACCATATGCTGGAACACCACCTACCTAAAAGCAGCCACTACAGACTTCAAGTAGTATTTTCCCAGGGCAGAAGACTCATATGTTTCTTCAAACTGACAGTTAAATATACAAGAAACATGAAGCATTACATCTTAGTATCAAGTTAATGCTATTAAGCATTTGTCTTTTTCCTTTCTTTCTGCTTCCGCACTCCCCCCATACTACAAGCACTAGCTATCATTTTCACTGTGTATAAATTAAAAAACATAAATGCACATTCATTTCCATTGAAAGGAAAAAATATAATTACTTTTAAGTCATGTCGAATTTCAAGACCATTGAGGTGAATTCTTGATAATTAGCCATGAAAAGAAGACTTACCTTCATATTTTTCTTTCAGTCTTTAAATTTCTGGTATATAACCTGGGCATAAGCAACTTGTATTGGCTGTTCACAAAGCAGCTTTGAGATGCTAGATCATCTCTTTGGAGAAATACAGGCTAACAGAGTACTTCTTTGTGTTTTAGACTGTTCACAAGTATCCAGGAAACTACTGATCTCACAAATCGGAACTCATATAAGAAGTGCAAGAAAGCAAGCATTGTTGTGGAGGATAAGGGAAAACAATCCAAAGCAAAACAGTTAAACATACAATTGGAGTTATCATTAAAAGCAAGAAAAAAATCAGAGAAATATGCAGCAAGTAAGAGTGTTTGAGTAATGCAAAACAAACAGCCTAAAACCTTTTAGAAGAATAATTTCTCTATAACTATGAAACCCTCAGGTTTTATTACCTAGAATATGTTGGCCTAATGTGAGACACACAGCCCCACCAGCCTAGCTACATTCACAGACCTGCACACTTCTGAGGCACTTGCTAATTTTAAACTTAATATTATTTTGAAGGAAAAAAAAAAAAAAGAAAAAGTGTCTAACTGGAGTCTTCTCCTCATTCCAGTCTAATTCTGTAATAAATATTTTTAAATTAGTGTTATACTTATCGTACAATCATAAAGTGATTTGGATTGGAAGGAACCTTAAAGATTGTGAGGCAACTTACATAATTTTGGATTGCTTCTGCTTGCAGGAGGAATTTCTGTGACTTTGAATCACTGAGGTCATTTGTATAAATCATATTAGGCATTTCTAGACTTCCACCAATATAAATAAAGGAGAAATCTGGGGGGGGGGGGGGGGGGGGAAAAAAAAAAAAAAATGTTAACAAACAAAAAAACATTACAAAAAAGTTTTCTGAAAAAGAGGTTTGCAGAAAAACTCATTTA
>JANHGL010024737.1:55792-72874 GCA_024611195.1 Ceyx melanurus | reverse complement strand
GGTGATCCTGCTCAGGCAGGGGGTTTGGACTAGATGATCTTCTAGGTCCCTTCCAGCCCCTAATATCTGTGATTCTGATTCTGTGAAATGTGATTGAGCAGGTGGTAACTCTGGCCCCAAACATCAAGTCAAACTGCTGGAGGTGAACTACCTGCTGCTGATTCACACCTTGTATCTGCCACTCCTTCAATCCATCAAGAGTAGTGGAGTGGCCAGATTGGCACAGTGCTGGCCACCCTGAGAGGACAGGCAAGTCTGCTCTGGCACAGCTGTACAGATGAAGACAAACCACTGGGCCAGGCCTTTCTGGTGCACACAAGTCTTGGTGCATTAGTGATCACGTGATTTATGCCAAAGGAAGCCATCACATTTATGGTCACGCTTTAGGAAAATCGCTATAAAAGGGGCAGAAAGCACCGGTATTCACACAAGTGAAAAGGCAGCTCACAACAAGCTGGGGGGAGGGTCAGATCTTTCCTTGCCATGGGGCAGCCCACCATGACAGGTGTGGCTATTTTGTCATGCTGCATTCTGAGAACTGAGCTGGCACCAAGCAACCAGAGTTGGTGCTGCAGGGCTGCCTAGCCTGCAGAAGCTGAAAGAGAGTGAGCAGCTTCACCTCCCTGAGATAATTAGCAAAGGGTCACCTTAGGCATGCTAACACACTTGCAGGAGTAACAAAGGGGTAAAACTACACCGTATTATTTTTGCTCCCCACAAGTCTTGGCTAACAACACGAACACACAGGACTTCCAGATCAACAGGACCTGCAGTTGATTTTCCTGAGCATATGAAGTTGTGTGCCTGCTGGAACCTACTTCCATAGGACAGTAAATTCAAAACATTATGATTTTCTGCACAACCCAGCCACGTAACAGAAGTGGGTGTTCTGCACACACCCCTGCAGCTGTGAAAGCTACTGTTCACCTGGGAAAAAAAATATTTCAGCTGAAGCTTTAAAACACACCTGCTTCCTGCTTTTGGCCCCAACCTGTTATCCAGCACTTGTCACCACTGCGGGCTTTGTGTGACAAGGGAGGCACACAGATTGGCTGGATGACATGGCCCATCATGTCCGGCCACGGCTTGCTCAGTTGCAGCAGCGCAATGTCGTAGTCATAGTTCTGGTTGTTGTAGTATTCATGGACTATAATTCGTCTCACTGAAGATACAAACTTTGCTTGGCTCCTTGTTTTCATCCCCAGGTGAGCATGCCACGCTCTGGGGTCAGCCAGCCTGGTTGGGGAAAAACAAAACCATGAACAAGCCATCTCTTTAAGAAGTATCCCCAGTGGTCACAAACAGCAGGGTAGGTGAAAGAGGAGGGCACATGCACCTCAATGCTGTTCAAACTGTGGGACCTCAAATGTGTTTGGGGATGCTGGCCATGTCTGGGACAGAGTTAAGGGGAAGACTGCTTACTTGCTCCCTTGAAAGCAGTGAGCTGCAGACACAAGCCATTCTTTCGATATCACTGACGCCCCGCAGTGAGCAGCTCCCACAAAATGGAGGCTGACCTGCCAGGGCCATTCACCTTCCTCAGTGTTTGTACCACCTACAATCCGAGAGGTGGGATTACTTCTCCTGCTGCTGCCACAATCTGAAAGATAGTTCAGGTTATCATCCCTATCATCAGTGATTTCCTTTAATGCAAACGCTTCACATATAGGACAGGAAAGAATCTTGCACACTGAAATGTTTTTAAATCTATTTCCTTGCCCTGCTTTAGACAGAAAATGTCTCTATTTGGCTACTCTGTTCCTGAAACAAAAGGCACTCAAATGAGAAGTCTAATAAGTTTCTTTCCTATCTCTGCTGCAGAAATTGGCCTCTAAATATTTCTTGTGTCAGAAGTCTCAAAAAATCCATTGATATAACAGCATCAAAATTAATATATAAAAATAAATAATCCCTCATCTCTGTTTCATATTGTTAACCATGAACTGAAAGGAGTCTTGCTGAAAGGAAGTACAGCATCATCAAGACACTTATTTCTCGTCAAAACAGTGGGAACTACAAGAAAAATGTTTATACTAACAGCCACATGTGTGGAGTTTGGTGGTTTATTTCACAAGCCAGGTGGTCCAATAATTAATTTACATGGAAACAACTTATAGCCTGAAAAAGTTCATTACTAACTCATAGGTGAAGAAGTTGTGTCTTAGCACAAAAAAAAACAACCTTGCACACTGTAACTCAAAGAGTAAGGAAGAAAGACCTCTCTGTAGGACATCATGCATCGTGCCCATCCCTAGCATGTGCACATGAAGTGTCTGCCCAGGAGTTTTAGTCCTGCACTACTATACAAAGGTGTTAATGATTCTGAGCACTTTACAACACTCAGCTAAATGTCCAAAAGCAGCATTAATGTTTCCAAACACAAGTAGGCATAAAGTTACTCTTCTAATATGTCCTACTGCCAGCAGGTTCTGGCAGATATGGCATATAGGTAGCATGCCAGAAACTACTGATGGCCAGACAAAATTACCGAGAATGTTCAGTTTAAGCAATTAATCTTAATTCTAATTTTATTGCTACTTCAGTAACAAGTCACTTTACAGCAAAACAAACTGAAAAGCTTATACAGCAGTTACATGAGGAAAATTTGAGACTAGAAGCTAGCTTGATACTATGAAATATTGTGGTCTTCACCATCCAGAAGAGATGAAGATACAGAAGTGAAAAAGTTTGTGGTTTTTATCTCATTGCTGTTGTGTAACTTCTGTTGGAGTCACACTGTAGTTGGACTTCAGAAGTACCCGACACTTGCAGGAAACAAAAATGCTGCCTTACCAGCTGGCCACGTTCACTCTGCAATTGACCCTGCTTCCCCACTCCTGACATAGCTACAGTCAGCATTACAGCTGATTAAGTCTCTGTAACAGTAAGCTCCCCCTCCCACAAAAACTTTGGAAATTCTGAAACCAGACCTGAAGTAAAATAATAGCTGATCATTACCCCACCATCACTGAGTACGCAATAAAAACTCAATACTTGCCACATGAGTTGTACCCACTCCAAAAAAGTAAGAAATAAGAAGAGCTTTATTGTTTAAAAAGTTCAAAGTTTAAAAAGAAGACCATTTGAGAGGGACTTACTGCAGCTGCTTTCATCACTTCCATCAATACAATCCACAGTCCCATCACATTTTGCATTTTGTTTCCTGATGCAAATGTTATTCCTGCACTTAAATGTGTGATTGGTGCAAGGAACACCTGAAACAGTTGTCGGGGGGGGGGGGGGGGGGGAAATAAATTAAAAGTACCATTGGTTCATCTTAACATATGAAGACGTCTGTTCAGGTAAGAGTCGTACATGTATTAATTAGTAAGATAGGATGAAACATAGACAAAGAGCACTTTGGCTGGGATGGCTTAAACCAATCTTTCAGTAGAATAAACTATTTAAGTTGAACTGCATATATATACAAAGGCTTGCAACAGCCTGGCTGAGTCTGAACAAGGATTTCCTCCCATCCCCGCATATAGCACAAATTAACATAGATATAGTAGCAAAACTTAGCTGTAAAGGGTTAGGCTAGAAAATGCCCAGCACTCTGAAAAGAAGCCCTCCTTTATGTTTCAGTATTAAATATTAAATGAAAGACTGTAGTGAAAATAGTCTTAATAATTCTATTCAGTTAAACTGCAACCCCAACATTGGCATTTTCCTCTTTCCCTGTGCCTCATAATAGATGAGGACTCTCAAACCCAATCTATTTCTCTTGTCAACACATAGGATGTATCCTGTAAATAGACATAGACTGTCTAGTAAAACATGTAAAAAAAAAAAATATTTCTTTCAAAAAATTACTTGCAGCACTTCCCATTTCTCCCTTTCATATGTTATGGTGCCATTTATTCTAAAAAGTTAAAGAAATGGCAGATTGAAAACTTTTATGTGCCTAATGCTAAATTTATAGCTTCCAGAGCGTTTTAAACAAATTAACATTATAAGCCTGAAAACTGCTCCACAGGAACGATCATTTTTATAATTATTTTATAGATAGTAAAACAGATTCAGGAAATAATTTGCAGAGATTATACTTCAAAGAGATAAAACCTGAGATTCAAGCTTTAAATCCTTAGATCCCCATCCTGCACCCGGAGTACTTAATTCTTCTGCCACTATTTTGCTAAAACAGATGTTCATGAGCTCACTAAAAAGAAACAGTTTTTTAAAAAATCAATAAAGGCCTGTTTATAAGCATATCAGAAAACTGGATAGAACCATATAGCCTGAGTTAGATTTGACAGTGCCTCCTATCTCTCTGAGTATGATATCCAGTATTCAAGTCAGGATTGGATAGATGATAGAAGAGAAAAAAAAAAACAACTCTAATCAAGAGAGTAGCCTTACTGTGGGTGCAATTCTGCTCATCTTTTCCATTCTCACAATCACTTATTCCATTGCAGGCAAGCAAGTTATCCTGTATTGTGAAGCTGGAGTTACAGTTCCACTCAGGGGCAACTTAAAAAATATAAGTCAAATCAGCTACAGAAGTGTGCTTGTAATGCTAACACTACCCTTCTGACTATGCCCAGATACCACTTTTACACCTTCACTGCATGGTACAAGGATGAGTATGAGGGCCATATTATCCATGGAGAAAATAAAGCACAAAGGAGTTGAGTGACCTACCCCAGTTCCCAAGTTACTCCCAGTAGCACAACTTCTAACTCTCTCTCATCATAGACATTTACTCTTAGTCTCATCTAACTCTATGTTAACCCAATTCCTCATTCCCCTGTCTCCTCAACAACCAACCAACCAACTAATCTCACAATAGAAGTGAGAATTTAATATTACTAGTATTTGTGACATGAAGAAAAACTGAAATATAGCCTATTATGGCTATTTTTTCACACTTTCTTCTTCATGCTTTCCAGTTTCAGACCTTCTTCATTCTTAGTTTTGTCCCTTGATAGTTAACTACCAATTAAGCATTGAAGAGACTGACTGATAGTCTGTACCTGGACAGACAAAGGAAACTGGAAACACATTTTCTACCTCCCCTGCCCCAATATTTCACCTTATTTCATATGCTTTCTAAGACTAGAGAATACATTAATTGGGTTTTCCCATAAAGATCTCTAGTGAGTGAGTACAAACCACAAAAGAGTTCATCACTTTCATCAAAGCAGTTGTTTATCCCATCACAGCGCTGCTTCTGCTGGATGCACAAGCCAGTAGAACACTTGAAATGTCCAGGTGGACATGCTGGAGGTAAAGAAAAAAAGCAAAGAAAGAAAGAATCATAAACAACACACCAACCAAAAACTTAAAAGTTTCCTTTTCCCAAAATATTGCCAGCTCATTTCAAGTTACAGTAAATAAGCTGTTCTGAGGAATGATAAAACTAATCTAAATTTAATAGTCTGCATACATTGTCAGCACTTAAATTAAATGCAGATTGTTGAACTCTGAGATTTAGTTGAAAACTAGAATTAAAAAAAAAAAATAATCTAAATTATCACAATACATACTGCAGGCTCTACACTAGGACAGGAACTAAACAACCAGTGGCTTAGGGTGCAACACATGACAGCTTAGAAAATAACCGTCTTCTTTTAAAGGACATTCTCACTTTCAATAACCATAATTTGCAGAATTTTGCAACTTGGATTTGTAAGAATGACTTCTGAATAACATATGAATTGCATAAATGTTTGCCTTTTAAAATAAATTCATGAAGTTATAATCTTTTTTTTTTACATGACACACAATGCATCAAATTGCTCTGATGTGACAACTATGAGTAGAAGCCATTGCTTCTGCATTAACAACATTAATAGATAAGATTAAGACATGGGAAAGCTATCGGTAAACAGTTGTCTGTTTCAGAATGTGAAAAAAACTCACAGACAGTAGGCTGTCTCAGAAAAGTTTTGATAAATATATCAATGCTTTGTTTTATCAATTTTTGGATACGATTTTCAGCTCATATTTCTACTGGCACACAAAGTAATTAAAATTGATGAAACCCGGAATAAGCAGTTGGTCATTTGCTACTCTCTGATTGCTAGCTGGAATGCTTTCTGTTAATAAAAACATTGCAAACAAAACCTTGTGGACGAAAACAAACAGGAACAGCAGATTTCAGTTCTCTGCACTGTGGCCACAGCCACACAAGAATCCTTCAGGACAGTGCAAAATAGCACAGCCTGTGAAAGTAGGAAACAAGAGCATGCAGCATGTTCCTACAAGCCTCAGCTGTGTAGCCTTGGGGAGCTACAAAAGGCTTGATTTGCCTTAGTAAAATTATAAAAGAAAAAATAAACCAAGATGCCAACATAGAATTTGCCAATTTACTACGTTCTATTGGACCTGAAAAATGCTGCTTCACAGGTCTGAAGTGCAACTATGGGTTAAGAAAAGATCAAATCCATCTTACGCTGGCTGATGTTATAGCTGCCGTACTCCACCAGAAGAGGCTTCTCCGAGACCTTCGAACTGCACTGAAGCTCAATGTTGACAGCAGAACTTGCAATGTGGAAGACTGTTTGGTGATCAACATAGTAACCACAGTACCTAAAAGTGTACAGTGGTTTTCTAGAGAAGCTTTCAAATCAAAATTGCCTTACATACAATTTAAATGTCAACATCACTGAAATTCAGCAATACAGTCAGCTTCCATAGTACAATTAAGAAACAAAATCTGAAACAGTAACCAAATTCCCTAAAACGCTGATCATAATCCTTCATGACCATATACATGCAAGAAGAATGTTTTGCCAGGAAGGAACAGAAATGTAAGGAAGAAATGTCAAAACAATCATGGGTGCTTTTGTTGCTACTTCATGAATCTTTTGAAAACAGATACCAATTTTCAGAAAGACTTAAGTAAGTTTTGTGAGGGGGGAAATGTCAACACAATGGAGAGCAAATGTAGCTGCTCTGATTTTGAAAATTGCTCCTAAAGAAGGGTGCACAATGGCATCGGGATAAAATTGAACCACTTTTGAGGCAGAGAGAGAAATATTTAGGGAAAATGAAAATATTTCCAAATGGTCACCCAGACATTCTGAAAATTTACCTCTGAAAGTCACATCTTCAAATAACTAGTCTAGATGAAAAAAAAAAATAATCCCTTGGGTACACATCTAAGCTGCCATTCTGACAAAGAGCTTCCTTGGACTTCTGCCTAGGTGCCCCTTAACTCAGAGAAACCTAAATAGTCCCTGATGCCAGCAGACATTTAATCCATCCATTGCTAATCCATTTATATTGTCCCTTTCATCAAAGATGCCAAAGATGTTCCAACTGGCATTTAGATGCTACTATTGGGGCAACAAAAAAACCCACAAATGAACAAACAAAACCCCAACCAAACAAAACACAACCAAAGCCCACACCCTACTAAAATCTGGAAAAAACCCTCTCTTTAACAAGGATAGTGTTTGGGAACATGCTTCAGAAGTTGGATACAGTAAACCAGTGGACACTGACAGTATATGTTGCTCTAGAAGTAAACAACTCTCTCCTATGTTCCATTAAAACACCCCAAAACCATAACAATTTGAGTCTCCACAAATTTAACAGCAGAAGCAGCTGTATTGATTCTTAGCACACTTGGCACACATACCTGCTTGACAGCAGGGCTCGGTTACACACAGAGTCTAGAATTAACTCAAAGAACATTGAAATGGGTTATTGCATTGTTAAATGGAGTAATGGACTATTATCCAGAGCTAAATATTTCCCTTGTTTGTTTTAGTAACGTCAGGCATTGCACCACAACCACTCTTCATGCTAATGAAGGCAGGGAAATAGGTCGGTGATTTCCATCTGGGTAAATGTTGCCTAGGTGTCCCACAAATCCCACTAAAACATGCCATATGGAATGGCCATGCTTATTTATGTTTCCATATGTGCTTTTTTTCACCCTTTGAAAATGAAACATCCTTTTAAAGGATCTAGGAGATTCTGTCCCTGCAATGTGAAAAATAAATTGCTAAAACAATTTTTGAAAGACATCTTATACATCCTGAAAGCAGATGGGGAAAAAAAAACAGTTAATTAATTAAAGAGTTAATTTTACATCTTTCTACTATAGAAAATTCAACATTGAGAAGAAAAAAAAATGTTTACTAGGGCTAAGAGTAATGACAGGAAGTCTTATTCTCCTTTATTTTAGTGTCTATTATCAATGTTCCCAACCTAAAACAGTCTGCCAAAGAGCAGAGCAAAACACTACCTTACCATCTGATTCCCCTCAGTTAGCCCACAGACATTTTTCTACATTTCTCCTTCTGTCAATTACTTCCCTCCGATAATCCTTAACACCATTAAAAAAACAACAACAAAAAACCCCAAACAAACAAAAAAACCCCAAAAATGAAAACCCTGCAGACTGCAATGACCACATTTTTTTATTTTTTTTTTATTTTAATAACTTTTCAAGGTTGAAGCAGATACATCTCCTGTAGCAGAGACACTGGAATGTTGCACTAATGGCTTTAAGAAAAGTAAAATATTGGCAGCCTCTTTGTTCACACAGACCTTTAGTGGTCTGCTCACAGAGGCTCTGATATTTCTGCCTATGAGACTCTCAGCAAAAGCAGTTTGTCAGCTCTAGCTCCTCTAACTAGGCAGAGAAGCATTTGCATGTTCACTGGAAGAAAGACAAGGAAGACCTCCATGCTTACATTCAGTGGCTCTGGTTAGATAAATTTTTTCCCTAGAGGTGTGAAGGAACTTCATCTGCACCGTCTAACAGTCTTCATTTACCAAGATCAGTCTCCTGAAGCCTCTTATCCCTTTTCACATAGGATAGCAGAACATGCATCCTATAAGCTGCAATTGCAGGAGGCTGAGAAGGTGGAGTGCTCCCTTCCCATTTTGTTAACCATCAAAAAAACAAATCAAGTATCAACATATTTCATGCTTTAAATATTTTTTTCTCCCCCATGGAAAGTAGACATAGAACAAAAATTCCTAGATGGTCAAAAACATTATTTTCAGTGGATTACTTTTAAAGGAAGAATTTTCTGGGTCTGCTTATAAAATTAGCAACTTGCAACAGAAATTGGGAGCATGTACTTCTATCTAGTACTTCAAAAGCAACCCTGAGTATATTTCTTAATGGTCGTACTCTGACATTTGATTTTGTGGAATACATAATTGTTAATTTAAAAGCCACTTTTTCATATAGAAAATACTTACAATATGAATCATTCATTGTTTTTGTGATCTCTTTTTCTTCCAGATTTTGTCTTTGATTCATATCCCAGCCATCCCTAATATCTCAAATCTTTCCAACTGTGTCATAAAAAGAACATTAGATTAAAAAACCCAAACAACACAAACACACCAATTATTGTCTGTTTTGATTGGTGTTTTTATGTGCCCATGTAGTTCAGCAACCAATTCCCATCAAGGCACAATTTTAGGAGCTTCAGACAAACCAAAGTTTCTCTAGAGATGTACAACATGGTATCAAAAACAGAGAAAGTAATTCCTCTCTGTAATTCCTTCTGTTACACTTTGAAAGGCCTGACTGAATTTTCTGAGCTCACTACTGAAACTAATCATTCAGTTTCAAGTTTGATCTTACTCAGGTTTCCATTTGAACAAAGGCTTTAAAAAAAAAATAAAAATTCCAACATTCTAAATCTAAGCTTGCCTCATCATTCAGTGATTGAAAGGTGACTTACATCGAGACGAAAAATGGCTGGACAATGTGCATGGGAAAGAGCAGCAACATTTTAGTAAAAAGCACTTATGCAATAGAGTGGTACCATGGCAGCCAACCTGTGCTTTTTATTTTCCAAGAGCCACTGACTGTAACATAGAAGCAGTTACTCTTCAAATCCCAACACTTTAATTGTAAGGGCTTTCACTGAGCACTTGGGTTTGGTGTCTTCATGAGCAATCATAGAATTAAGTTACATTTAAAAGAGTTTTACCAGACCTTGTTCAACTATCCCAGAAAACTCAGAATTATTTTAGGGTTCACAGGATATCTGCCTTCATATAATTCTTCCCATTTCTTTCTCTCCAGAAGGTACCAAAGGCTCTTGTTTTCATCTTTCTGGGACTTTTTGATATAATTTATGTATTTTTCAAAGTTTCAGTTACATCATCAGCCAAAGTGAAATAATGGTAGGAGACACCACTGAAGTGCCTCTGCCTCTGTGGAAACTCTGTGTGAGCTATAGTAGCAATGGGAAGGTTTATTTTGGCAATGTGTCAATTTAATAACCCGTACAGAAGTACTTACATGTGTTCATTAATTTTCCACCATCCTCGCTCACAGCCTTTAATATTCTTCTCACTGATACTGTAGTTATGAAACTTCAGAGCTATACCAAGGCTCTTCTGTGGAGTCTGTTATGAGCAAGAAAGACAGTACAGTCTTTTTTCTTTTGTGGACATAGCACACAAAAGCCTATAGATTTATCGAGGCGAGTAAGGTACTTGGCAATGTCACACTCCGGGAGCTGTGTGGACTTTGCCAACTCAACAGCCAGCACTAGAGATACCTGCCAGCCATTCATTCTGGAGTTAAAAGGAAGGTTGGCAAAGCCCAACCACAGCTGCCAGCTTTATCCCCCTCTAGCCAGCAGTCCTTTCATCTTCAAAACGCCACTAGCCATAAAAGGCAGCTTTTGTATCAAGATCAATGTATTCAAACACGTCCAAATTTACTTGTGTGGGGGGTCACAGCCTCAGTGGTTTGTTAGCTAAGGTACTGTACTGAATACCTGTATCATCTTTGTAATGTTAGAAGTTATTTCTACCACAACAATGTAATCTTTTGCTAGCATCTGCTTAGACAAGAATTCTTCAGCATTTTTCAAATTATTTCTAAGCCTCTCAGTATTATGATGGTGCTTAATTAGAATTAATTATGAAAACTAAAAAGAAGGGCTGGCTCAGAACAAGAATCCAGAAATGGAGGCTTCTCTCCTTCTCTCTTACATAAAACAAGATTGAGGAAATGAAGCAAATTTTATCACTGAACTATTGGGAAATTAAACTGTTTTGAGAAATGTCTTGGCAATTGCCCATGTTAAGTGTCTAGAAACATTTTCCTCAGAAGTCCAAGGCAAATAGAAGACCTGATGTTTAGCAAAGAAATAAATGTCTTGGCTTTCTATACAAATAAGAGTTGTGGATCATGGCTAGTTGAACTTAATTTGGATTGGTACAATTGGACATAGGCAACCACGATCTTAACCAGACATGACCAACATAAGGAGAAAGATGGCTAAAGAGCGAACTGCATCATAATGATTGCCATATTATTTAGAAAGGAAAACAATGAAGGGTAAACTATAAAAGCAGCATCTACAGGGAAAGACTAATGTAATCAGAGAAGGCATGACAAAACTGTTTTGAACCCATGTAAACTTTCAGAAATTTGCTTTCAGGAATCCAAAAGGATGCAGGAAAAGGATAGCAAGAAAAAAACCCCAAAACTATCAGTCTGTGGGATTGTGGCTGATGGGACAGGTTATCATAGAAAACAGAAAATCGATTCATTACTCATAACAAAATGGATTGAAAAGATATGTCAAAGAAGTGCCAGTAGTAGATTAGAGGAGTCTTTTTCACATTTTATTTTTTTTTAAGGGAAATTTAAAACAGTAAAGCCTCACGTTGTCTGATATCAAGTAATTCTGGATGTTAAACATCAACACTTAGCTCTTCACATTTATATTAGGACAGATTAGGTACTTCATTCTCTTTTTTAAGAATAATTGCACAGAAAAATAAACAATATTGTTTAAAAATTAAAAAGTGTTAAGCATAGCCAACTACGCAACTATGTCCTCTCTATAAACTGCCACATCTGTAAGGGTGCAGATTATTCTCTACACAATTGTTTCTGCTTTACTTAACAGACCCTCTGTACCCAAAACACACAATAGTGACAAAAGAAAAAAATTCACATTACCTGGAAGTTCCATACACAAAGACATTTTGGAGGATAATAGCTTGGGTAATAAGGACTGGTGATTCTCCCTTCATAGCCAATTTTCTCTTTTGTCACTACTGCTTTTCCACACCCTAGGGTAATAAAGGAGGCAAAAGCTGATAAACCTTAATATATTTCCAGCAGAGCTATTCAGTGGGCTTAACATCCAAATTTATCTTTCACTGAAGAACAGGGCAGCTTAGTAATTATATTTATCTGAGTTTGAGTGGTAAGAAGATACCCTTCCCAATGATACAGAGAGACAAGGGATGTAAAAGTCTAGGAATGCTTGCTGGGCTCTGCAGAACCATGAGGAAACATTGTTCAGTTTTGTATTGGTTATTTCACTGAAAGCAGTTGTGCAAACAAATCTCAGTGAACAGTGTTTCACACCAATACATCCACACTGCAGTAGTACATGAGGATCTCCAGTCTTAAAATACAGTCAATTAGAAGTGGACAACGAGCTAATCTAATCAGTTACCTCAAAGCCAAAACTTTCTTTTACGACTGCTCAATGGATTTAGATAATGCCTTAAAACCAAAAACATGCACACAAAAACTAACAAAGAAAAAACAACCCTGAATTTAAATCAATCAAATTTAAATAATGACCAATGATTCAAAGTTATTTATGATGGAGAAAACGTCACATTTTTCTGATGTACATTTTAATGCTTAATTACTTTAAACATAGAAATCATGCAGCATCTTTCTGAGCAGAATGAACATGCTTGCATCAGATTGTGTTAGATTTTTTTCTCTTGTGCTACTAGTGTGATGTTTCTTGTACTATTTGTGATTATGAACTAATCACATCTGCTTTTTATTGCTTTAAATTAATGACACACAGATATAACTGACTGCTTTGCGTTAATGAGAAGGCAAGGACCGATAGAAAATGCAGACAAGGCAACTGAAGTTTTACTTTCTGAAAGTGTTTTTTAGCGTTGAACTCTTTCCACCTTTAACATCATCACGGGAGTCCCAAAACAGGGTCGAGCCCAGAGCAGTGCTGCTCCTGGAATAACAACCCCATCTACTGGTGCAATACAGTCCTGACAACTGAATTCAGTCAATGCTGTCTTCAGACATCTACCTTCACGATTCACTTAAAAGCAGCTAATCTGCACAGATTAAATTACTCAAGAGGAAGCAGACAGCAACACACAGAAAATGAGGGAGAGACAGAAGCATGAATAAAAAGGATAAACTGAGGTATGGGAGTAATTTATCCATAGTCAGGAACATGACAGCTACTTTGGGATCTCAGACAGTAACAATACAGTCAGCACATTCCCAAAGAACAAACCTACTTTCTTGTGTAATGACCTCAAAATAGCCATGAAATTCCTTCTGTTCTTTTATCTGTGCTGCCTTAAACATTACCAGCATGAGATTATTTGTGGACACAAGTGACACCAATGAATCGGGTGGTTCACAAGCTCTGAGGGGGAATAAAGGAGAGTACAAACATAAGCAATCAGTAAACAAAAACAAACAGAATCCAACCATAATTCAACACATTGCTCTCATTATGTGCAAAGATCTTCCACTGGGGCAGCATTTACCTATTTCAAAGCCTAATAAAAACTCCATGCCCTTATACACAAAAATGCCTGTTGCAAGGGCAATTAGAAATTAAGTACAGGAAAGCCTCTTCTTACAAAACAAAAAAGAAATCACAGACATGAAAAAGAAGGTGAATGTTTAGTCTGAGGAGATAATACTGACTTTCAGCCTTAACTCCAAGAAAAATGAATGACGCCAAAAGCCAAAAGGCTTGTAGAAAGATAAAAGATTTTTTTTTTTTTTAGACCAAGAGTTTTAGCTTGGGGTTGAGGAGTGGAAAAGACAAGCAAGTAATTCTTCAAGTCATAAATTAAAATCCTGAGCCAATCAACTAGTCTCATAAAAAAAAAATTAAAATGTTATTTTCCATATGCATTACCTAGCAGATATCTTCAGTCCTCTACAGATACTAACAAGTATGTGAACAACAGCTACTGTTTTATAGGCAAGTCAGTGAGTTTACTAGAGGACAGCTCTCAGAGAGGACTGGAAAGCCAGTGCTCTTTTGAGGCTTACACACACACTGACAGGCCAGAGAAAAGGATTTCAGAGATCAAAAGACTGTCTGCTTGACGTATGCCTAGTCTTCACCTTTTGGCATGACAGAGCCCTATGGAACTAGATACCAGGAATTTCAAACAAACAAACAAAAATATCTCCAAACAAACCTACTGGATTGTTTAAGAGAGGGAAAAGAACAAACGCACAAAAAAACCAAAAACACAGCCCACCCCCCCAAACAAACAAACCAAACCAAAAAAACACCCCACAACAACTGAAACCAAAAATGATAAGAAATAAAAATAGTTCCTATCCCTCAAGCCAGCAGTTTCCACTCTATTTTTAACAACACTCTAGACTACTCAGAGCAGCTCATAAAAGCAGGGAACTGGTGACTAGTGGTAAGTATTAAAAGATTCAAAAGTTTTAGAACTTCAGTCTTCCTATTAAATGCTCTAGTTTTCATATGGAAGAAGTGTTTGCTTCTGTTATGTGGATAATGAATGAAGATCAGAGTATTTTTAACAAACCAAACCCCACCAAAAATGCAGTCAACAAATCTACAGAAAAAAAAAACAAACAAAACCAAACAAAATCTACAAAAAAACCCAAAACAAATAATCAACAACAAAACAAACACACACAACCCAACAACAACAAAAAACAGACAAAGAAACAAACCATAACAACAAATCTAAAAACAACCACCTAAATGATTGTCAATTAATTATTTATCAATTAGAATGTATACTAACCGGTACAGTATCTTATGTTTGATTGGCATCAGAGAGTCATAAATGGTTAGTGAGTCGGTGATGCAGTTATCTGCTTCAATTTGGAGAGATACTACTGAAAGACGAATAAGATGGCCCACTGATGCAATCAGCTTAAAATAGCAGATTGTTCCTCCCGAGGCAGCATGAATATCCAGAGGAAAGTACTCATTGAGGCGGTCAGCATACAGATCATACATACAGTTTGTTCCTGTGGAAAACAGGTCACATTTTCAACACTGGACAGTCACTAAAAAAACCTATTAATCCCCATGAATTGCCAAAGAAAAAAAAAAAAAAAAAAAAAAAGAAAGAAAAAAAATGTAATCCTAAAAATACTTTTAAACTAAAGCAACGTATGAAAGCATAGATAAACATGACAACAAAGTGGTCTGTGCCACTCTTCTTTTGGCATCTTAGTTGGAAGTCCATGATCAAGGAAAAGTATATTTTCAATGCCAGAGAACATCACAATCTGTATTGTAAATAAGTCCTTGTAAGGTATTTGCACAAAAACACAGCCATTTTGTACAACAGATATTTTCAGTTATCAAAGATCTCTGGAGCCCATAAAATACTTAGATCAAATAATTGTTCATGTGGAAAGGTCATAAAAGCACATATCAATTGCTTATCTTTAAGAAAATGTCAATATTTATAAGTAAAATAAAAACAAAATTAAAATCTAGCTACATTTTTATTACTCTTGAGTTTTTTATGGTTGTTCAAATATTTTGTTTCTCAGTGTTTTATTGTGAATTCAGTTCGGAAGAGATACTAGGACCTTTCTTACTCAGCACCCTGCTCAAAGAGGGGTAAAAATTTATTCAGAGTAAGATCTTGTCCTGACAAGTCATGAAAACTTTTGCAGCAGAAACATTAGAAATGTCAGTATCATGAAATGTAAATTATGCAGTCTAGTCTACAAAACACTTTTATTAAAAAAAAAAAAGATAGAAAAAAAGGAAAGAAAAAAGTCTTTGTCGTAATTTAGATAATCACCAGGAAATTACCCTGCTTGCATCCAATTTCCCAGTTAAGCTGAAACAATTTTTGTTTTCAAGACACATACACTTACTGAGGTCTTTATTTCAATTCAGTCTTGCAGCTCCCATACAGAAAAAGCTGAGAGATTTTTTTGTTCAGTCATATCTAAAACTCTTAACATATCTCTCTGAAATGTGAGGAGGAGGAAAATGCAAATTAGGAAGAATCAGATCCAAAGTAAATATTTGTATTAATTTCTGCCTATTAAAAAGACAAGTCTCTGAAATAGTTACTATTGTGGAACAGCAGTTAGACACTGAAAATTCACTATCAATTGTTTGCTTAAATTAAACAGTGTCCTTTTAACCAGTGGCTAATCAAGACCGGAAGTGGCAGGCTTTGTCTGACTTCCACTTCTAATCTATAATCTTGAAACTAATGCTATGAATGTTCATGAACAATCTGTAAGGGTCACATACCATTCAACTGAATTAATGTTACAGCTATTTAAAACTTTGGTTGACCCATTGTTCTTCCTTTTCCCTTCTCGTTCTTATCTCTTCCCAATATTCTTTTTATAATAGTTATTTCTGCTTAATTACCCTTAACAAAGCCAGCTTTCATGATAAGCTTTAGAATTATGTGTCCACCATTATTTCCCAGTATTTAATAATGTAACTAATTCACTGCTGGTGTGGGCCACGGTGCAGAGGTAGCTCTGGAACAAGAAGTAATGCAGGCATGCCAGCTTCAAACTGAAGCTGAATGTGCTCTTTACCCAAACAGATCCTGCACAGACAGATACCGTGGCAATGCAAGTCCTTTGTGTCCCCTGAATCTCTACAAGTCCCTTCTCCATCCCATTTTTCAATAAATCTGCACTCCAGTGCTGTACCTGAATGAATAACTAAGTGCATCTTCATACCAAAGTAATTTTACCATTGTTCTCAAAGTACGCATGAGTGATGAACCCTTTTTTGTATGCTAGTGCATTAATTCTTCCACCTCTGTGCCATATTCTATAGCCCTAAATATACTCGAGGTACCACAACAAGTTAAATTGCATCAGCATAAGTCTCTGTCAGCTCCTGCAGCAATCAACATTATTCTGCAACTTCATTGAGTACCAACACTGCACTTCTGTCCTGGTTTGTGTGAGAACCGAACAAATTCTCCTCACTGATTTTACTTTACAGCTCAGGGCTTCTAACTAACTGCACTTTCTCAAGTTAACAGCATGTTTTGCAGACAGTGTCTGCTTCTAGCAGTGATAACACCTCTTGTTTAGAGTTACTACCAAGGATGGAATGCAGACCAAGGCCACTG